>VMOF01000320.1:29200437-29482937 GCA_011764245.1 Trialeurodes vaporariorum
ACTTTGGCCACAGCAATGTGGAGTGGTAATTCTGGTGTAAATTGCGAGAAAATCACATTGAGAGCATGAAACAGTCTCAAAATCCACTCATAAACCCACAAAAGGCGTTTAAAACCTTAACCATCTTAGGGCCAGGTTATTTCAAGAGGACGCCACTCTTCCGTTTATAAAGGGAAGGTAGTTACACAGAATAATACGATCAGAACGGAAACTCTGTCGGATTTTGAAGCAAATTCATTTCGCGTCCGCCATGTTGGGATACAGGATGTTTACATCTGGATTCGCGCGTAAAAAAAAAAAAAAAAATATAGGACATGATCCGCGAAATTTTCATTCTGAAATGCCATTAGAATAAAAGTGAGGGCGGAAACTTGAGATTTCTTTCCAGAATTTACAGAAATAAATGAGTTTCAACACAAATCACACACGTCCGCCATGTTGGGATATAGGACCACAGCGTTGCCTATTGGTGCCGTTAAATCCCAAACTTGCTTCCATTGGCTCTTATGGGAGTTTCCGTTCTGATTGTATTATTCCGTGGTAGATAACTGTTCGTACTCGAGGGAGTTGAAATTGCCTATACGATACATTGAAGGCGCCCGAAGACATCTTATCTTGTACATGTTTTCATCAATGGTCGCGTTTATCCGGAATAAAGATTGAAACAATGTGAAGTAGACTAGAGAAGAAAAACGAGTATACTCGGGCTTGCCCCTTAAGGGTTAATGAGCCAAGCCCGAATACACTCGGTTATCTCCCCTGGTCTATTTAACATTTATTTATTTATTTATTTATTTATTTATTTATTTATTTAATTATTTATTTATTTTCCAATTAATACATATAATGCCTCAAGGGCTAAAGTACAAGTCAAAGAAGACATTGTTTCAGTCTTCAATCCGGATGAACGCGATTATCGACGACTGCGAAACTGTTAACAGATAAGGTTTCGTTCGGGCGCCTTCAATGTATCGTATAGGCAATTCCAACTCCCCCGAGTACGAACAGTTAACTACCTTCCTTAGATGTATAAACGGAAGCGTGGCTTTCTTTTAAACTAACCCGCGGCCCTTAGAGATGGTTGAAGGTAGAGTCCCTTGATGGAAATATTGTATAGGGAGTACCGACACGAGCTCAACGAGTTGTGATTGGTCGTTGGTTTTAGGCTCTCACGGAGTCGAGCAGGAGTCGACGACATCGAAGGCTCCACACGAAAGGAGTCGATTCGTAGAGGAACGTATGGGAACGGACCGGAATGCCGGCAAATCCGCCAGTCCACCCCTGGTCCACTGTTGAACTTAACCTTCGAATTCGTTCAGGCAGTCGACTAAATCGACTCCTGTCAAAATGCATAAAGCGTCGTGTCGGTACTCCCTATACAATATTTCCATCAAGGGACTCTAGTTGAAGGAAAGGCTAAGATGACGGTTGAAAGAGCGAATCAACCCAGCATGATGCACCACGAGCACCAAAATATGGCCGACGACGGCAATTTATATTGTTGGTTAGAATGTAAACAATCCATTCACTTTCCTCATAGTATCCACATTTTGAGTCATTCTGTGTGTTTCTTTCCGACAAATTTTACTTTCTCGTCACTGTTTGGGATTATTATGGTGAATATATCAAGTTTTAGGTCGATTTGCCAGAAATCTGAGAAGGAAACTCCAGGTAAGTACCTAATTTGCCGAATGCCGTCGTCAGCCATCTTCGCTGATCATGGTGCATGCATGCAGGGTTATTTTGTCCGGCCGACCGTCATCTTAGGATTTTCTTAAAATGTCTTTTAATGATACATGAGTGGATTTTGATACTTTTTGATGATTTCAATGTGACTTTCACGCGCTTTTACACCAGAATCAATCCTTCATAACGTTGTAGCAAAAGTATGCAACAGACCCATTCTATCACTGAAAAAAAAGGGGTCGAAATAATACCAGAAGTATAATGATATATTAACCGTGGTAAGGGATGGTACTGTTACCAGAATTCTAGTGTTTGAACCATAGTTCTTGAAAATATTGTTAAAATTATGCTACTATTTTCTGGTAGTAACATTATAATTTACTGGTAAAAATATTTGACTCTCCGGGGTTAACATGCTGTGGTTCTGGTAATATTACGAGACTTAAGGAATTATTTTTTTCAGTCTAGATAAAGAGATATTTGAAGATCTAATCTCAATTTGGCGAAACTGTTGGAGTTGTGAGACATACATATACATAGAATCAGCGAGAGTGATTCAAGCTACACTATGTTTAAAGCGTCAATGGAGCTCTTGCAAAGGTTTTTCTGTAGGTTGCCTGGGATTTGGTATTTTAAAATCAACTTTTTTCAAGATAAGCTCACGAATAAAGTATATCTATTGTTAAAACTGCAACTTTTTCATCTAACATTTTTCGGGACTCGAGGTCATCCGTTTTGAAGAAAGCTCAGCCAAAAGTAAGCAACAGCTCGTTCCAGAATCTTGGGTTTATAATTGTTCCCAGTGAAATGATTAAAACCAAACTTCACTGTAACTGGTGCAGATTAGCAGGAAAGTGACACAATTAAAAAAAAAAAAAAAAAAAAAAAAAAAAAAAAAAAAAAAAAAAAAACTGGTTCTTGAAATGAAATGAACAAAATTGGGTTGCCGCTTCATAAATTAAGAGTTTTGCCTTGGATGGCGAACGAAACAATTGGAGTAGCTTTTGAAGCGGTTCCGTAGGAGCAGCACTAGATGGTTCGGAAATTTATAAAACGACCATCTTCGGAAAACGGCAGAGAAAATTCATTGGAAGCAGTATCTTCGAAAAAGATCAAAGAGAGGATTCTATAAAGTCAGCCCAACAGGAAAAAATTGTAAGAATTGAGTTTGGAGTATCGACAGGACTCCATAGGAAAGCCTCTTCGATTCTAGGGACTAAACTTCACGTTTTAATTCCAGATATTTTTTTTAAGAATGAATTGCATCAAGCCGGACATAAATTACTTACAATTACTAGCATAATTATTACTTATCCGATCGTGGCTGAGCACTTAGTACTCTCAGCCATTTCGATGATGACAAATATTATTAAGAGGGAGTCTTTGCCAAATTGTTTTCACTAAGCTCTTAAATCTTAAACCTATTCCATGAATAACCAGGGGTGTCAAATGCTGGAAGTTCCGCATATAAAACTAAGGTTTTTCCTCACGGGATTTCCAAAAAAATTCCTCACGTTTGAATAATCTGAATTTTGTTTTTGTTTTTTCGCTTTTTGAAACCTACCACCCCGAATTTTATCTTGATCGGGCTCATTTTGCACCCTGCAGTCGTACAAACGGATTTAAATACACATCTTACTTAAAATATTCAATATTTTTTTTATATATATTTTGTTGATATTTACAAGGGGTTTTTTCGATTCCTCATCATTGGGAAAATTTTCCCGCAACCCACGGATCACAATAGTTTGAACATTTTTGGCACCCCTGAAAATAACGAGCCAAAAAACAAACCTTGAAAAAAGAAAAAAAAAAATTAAAAAAAAAAAATAAATAAAACGGACATTTTTAAAATTTCCGAGCCAAATACTATCTTAATGCGATGCAACAAACTGCGGATGGAAAACATAAAGATAACAAAGGTTATCTTTATAGACGATGGAGGACAATGAAAAATAGGCAAGCCAATTCCAGAGCAGTAACGTGTGCAAAATTGTAGGCTACAAAGCGTAGTTTCACGCAGTAACTATATTCGTTCAAAACAAAGCAAAAAAATCCCGCAGCAAACTTTCAAAAGTAAAAGTGGAAACTTGAGACATTCGTTCAGCAGCTGCCCACATGGGGAGGTTTCGAAATAATGTGCCAAAATAAAGAACAAAAGTTCCATTTTATGATTTTTGAGAAGCTGAGAAAATTGTTTTGTTCCGATGGAATTACCACAGCGCGCCGTGCATGAAAACATACCTGAAAACTGATTATTGGGAGATAACAATTCCTACTTGCTCGATGTGGTATTGCATCCAAACGAAATGAAGGAGACTGCTACACGAAAAAAAAAAAGACTGGTAGAATCTACGATCTGCGCTAATTTTGGAGCCGTAAATGCAACGTACTATCAACGAATCAAAGATCGTCGCGAGATTTTCACGAGATAGTAAGTTTCGCCTTCAAGGTTTCGGTTCGGCCACTTTTCATACTCCTCACACTTTGCAGGCGAGAGGCTAGTGCGGTTGAGGCGTCAAATCCGTTGCAGATCAGTCCCACACTCACACCCATAACTGAAAATGTGTGAACATCTTACGACAGTATTTAATTCGTCGATACTACATGATGGAAATTTAAGTTAACTTATTGGTACATTTTACCATCATTTAGTGAACTTTGCCATACTTGATAGCTGATCACAAAATCAACTATGCACGTGGTAAATTCTACCAGTTATTTTTGTCCGTGTAGTTGAAAGAATTCTTAAGGGAAGAGCAATTTGATGCTAACACTTAGACTTAGTTTTTTTTTTTTTTTTTTTTTTTTTTTTACAAACGTTAATGTAAAGGTCAGAAAATTTTCATTTTGGGCTACGAAACAGAAGTGACAACTGACAACATCTTTTTATTTACTGGAAATGAAATATTTAAGTTCGAACACAAAGTCATGCCGGGTTCGGTCTTAAATATTTTCCACGGAGGATGAAGTCCAAAATGTTTATTTCAGGAGAAAAGGGCATATTTTAATCGAAGCTATTAAAAGCGTCAGAATCCAAAAGCCTAGCTTACTACTCAAAAACCTACGATGCGACAAAATAGCGCAGCAAGAGTGCTTTTTCGGTTATAATTAAACAAAAACCAGGAACATCCTGTGACTTAGGTCATCGATTCCCAGGCACCCAACATCTGCGGACCCGTTTTGAACCAATAGAACTCGGCGACTTGGCCCACCAGTGGACCCCTGAGTCCCTTGAGTAATTTTAAGATCTAATTTTTGCAGATTCCACTAGATAATCCTCCACCGTCAGTAAAATAAAAGTGATTGAAAAAAAAAAAAAAAAAAAAAAAAAAAAAAAAAAAAAAATTGAGCCCGGATTTTAGAGCCCGATTTTCCAATTTTCCGATACAATCAGATTCCACTTTGGAAAAATTCCGTGGAACGCAAAACGCTGATTACTGGGGGTGGGAGTGGGAGCTTGGATTGAAAACCGCTGAATTAGATAACATCGAAACTTTAGATTGACCTCCAAACTCCGAGAATTTACCAAAAAGAAATTTGATTTGAAGTATGGAACAACGAAGAAGATTTGATGAAAATAAGATAAAGTAAATCCTTCCTCACCACAAAAATGGACTGACGTTTTCTTGCTTTACACGAAATCATTTTGCTTACCTGCAACAGAAAAAGAAAAACGAAAATAAGTATAAAATAAAAAAAAAAGTGAGAAATAGATGAAAATCGATAAATCGATCGATTAAACTATCTTGTACAATTGGCAACCTTGAAATGTGATCCCCACCGGATCATCATTGAAATCGTTATCTAGCATTTGTTACTTGGTTTTAAGCACGTATAACCCTCAAGATGGCGTTACCTATAGGTAACATGGGGTATTTTAATTTCTAAAAAATAAAAAAATTCGATGCTATTCATTCTGCATTTGTTGCTACCTGTAGGTAACAATAAGGCCGATGAAGGGATGGGAAGGGGGGAAGGGGGAAGTGGGGAAAGGGGGGAAGGGTGAAGTGGGGAAGGGGGAAGGGGGGAAGGGGGTTGTTATGATCCAGTCGTGCCAACATGAAAAAAAACCCCCCCCCCCCCCCAAATCGAGAAAATTTGGCGGGGGAAAAAATGAATTAATGCCATAGAGGGATAACACGGTGTCCCCCTCAGATGCACGAGCTTCGCGCTAGTATCGTTTGAGATTGAGTAAAATTGACCAAAATTCGTTTAAAAAATTTAAAAAAAAAATCATCGTTTTCGGACCTTTCAAGTTTAGTTTAAAATTTTCCAGTGACATTCCGAGGTTTAAATTACTTATTACAAAAGTCCTTTGTGATTCAAATTGATCTTAAAAGTTAATAAATGATGAATTCATGAAAAAAGATTTCTTTCTAATTTTGGCCACTTTTTTCACGATTTCAGACCTAGTGCGCCATGCAGTCCGTCCATCAATAATACATCGAACCGCTCAACAATAGACGGTTTTAGTGCGAAGTCAATAGTTAGCCGACAACCACAACAATACACACATCGGTCGCAATCGGTTGTGATAAAACTCGCGTATAGCGTTCCAAACTATCTCACTCACTCTCCCGTGACCCCTATGTATACCCATATCTATCTAGTTTCGAAATTCGTACACAGGGCCTTGTTTTACGACATATTTTTAACCAAATCGCATTAAAATGCCTCGAGAAATTCATTTCAGCCAAAAAAAATTCACGAAAATTAATGTCTCTATATATACGATTTTTGAAATTAGAGTGAGATGGCAGGAGGTCACATGAGAGCGAGAGAGACAAACTGTCTTTGTTTGGAACGATCATCACTGGAAGTCAGTGGCGTAGCGTGCATTCTGGCAACAGCGTATTTCGTCCATTTGAACCAGAGCAAAATATTGATTCGAGGCATGCACTGTGCACCTCCAACGGTTCGATCTTTTTCACGAGTTTAAATGCACGAAATAAACTGTTGCCTAATTGCAAGCGACGCGACGCAACTGCCGGTAGTCACCATTACTAAAACCCTCTACACTGAAAAAATAAGGTTTAAGTAGAGCCGGAGCAGCTTTTTAAAATAGCTTCGCAAAGCAAAAGTCCTAGCTCTACCGGAGAAAGTTGCGGTTGTCCTGAAGCACAACTTCGGTAGAGCCGAAGCAAGAAAAGAGGTTGTCACTTTAAAGAAGTAGTGCTTTGGTAGACCAGCAACTTTCTCCGGTACAGCTTGAGCTTTTGCTCTGCGAAGCTATTTTTAAAAGCTGCTTCGGCTGTACATAAACTTTATTTTTTCCACCTTAAGTCAAAAACAAGTGAACATTGACGCAGCGATCAGCGACATTTATTATTATTTAACAATCTCCATGACATGTAATCATCTACTCGCGTTTATTATTATTTAACAATTACTGATCTGCATGACAAGTGCTCGTGTCCACCCCCGTTTATAGACATTGACGTCACACATGGTTAATTATTACCTTACCGATGGTATGTAGGCAGGAAAAAGAAATGATACAGACATTAATTTTGCTAATTAATATCCGTATTAGCGTCATGGCGAAATCTGATTAAAAAAATCTGAAAATAAAAGCTCGTGAAAAAATAATAATGATTAAAAAAAAAAAAAAAAAAAAAAAAAAAAAAAAAAAAAAAAAAAAAAAAAAAAAAAAAATACAACGACCTTTATAGCAACGTTGATGAATTTGATCGACGCGGCACCAAAGATGCGCTGAACCTAAGTTTTTGGGGTTATCGTCTTGTCTCATGGCGATGGAGTGACGCATCTTAAAAAAAATAAATAAATAATTGTATACCGATGAGAATTGCTGCAGAAAACGAGTGACGCGTGTACTCTGTTCCTACTTATAATTAAGGCAGTCTGCAGTTATAGTACTCGTGTGCTTATATTTTAATGACGTTTTTTTCAACCTTGCTGTAGAGGATAAAGAAACAAGAATTTCAAACTGATGCATGAGATTTGATTCAAATGATTCAGTCAATTCAAGATTCATTGAAAAGACTCATTTATTTGACCTTTTTAGTTTGGTTCGGTTTTGTGTTCGTTTTTGTTTTCGTAACTGTCACGTGATATGTTAAATCCTAATATAATATCCGATTCAGAAATTTTAATGGAGCTGCTACAAACTTTTGCTGTAGACTTAATAATTGTCGATACGGATGTAAAACCCTACGAAAATGACGATAAGACCTCTAAAAAAACACGAAATCTACTCCCAAACTACTAAAATGCTTTCAAACTCGAGATTTTAATGGCGGCGATAGCCGCTTAAATCTCATGGCAATTGCATGCTTCTTGCACGGAAAAAAAGACTGCGGTAGAATTTACCACCTGCATATCGCTGATTTTGGAGTTTGCTATCAAGTATGGTAAATTTTACCAACATATGGTAAATGCAACGTACCTTGAGGTGGAATGTACCAACAGGTTATCTTAATTTCCCAAAAGGTACGTTGCATTTACCATATGACCGCCATAACGATCTTGCGTTTGAAAGCACTTTATGAGTTTGGAAGCGGATTTCGTGATTTTTCAGTACGCTTATCGTAATTTGTGAAGGGGTTCACATCCGAATCAACTATATTAAGAGGGAAGTTTGAAACTAAAGTTTGCAACAGCTCCATTGGGCCCAACTTTTAAAGTCAGAGCTTATTTATCGATTCATCCAACCTACGACCACAGAATAATACAACCAGAACGGTAACTCCCATAAGAGCCAATGGATACAAGTTTGGAATTTAACGGCACCAATAGGTAATGCTGTGGTCCTATATCCCAACATGGTGGACGTGGTTGATTTGTGTTGAAACTCAGTTATTTTTGTAAATTCTGGAAAGAAATCTTATTTTCCAGCCTCACTTTTATTCTACTGGCATTTCAGAATGAAAATTTCACGGATCATGTCCTATATTTTTTTTTTCGCGCGCGAATCTAGATGTAAACATCCTATATCCCAACATGGTGGACGCGAAATGAATTAGCTTCAAAATCCAACAGAGTTTCCTTTCTGATTGTATTATTCCGTGCTACGACGTTGAAAGGTGGAGGGTTCTAAATCTGTTGAGCCCAGAGTCGAGAAATATTCCGATGCTCATTCGAGGCCAAATCGCACAAAGCCCACCTTCAAAAACCTCAGAATCTTTTCTTCGAAGGTTGAATTGAACTTCCAAACGATCGATATTTTTCAAATACGAGTTTCAAAGGAAACAAAACTCTACGCAGAGATCGTTCAAGAGCTACCAGAAAGGAAGATGTTAAAAACTGAACACAGATGTTTCCTTTTAGTACCCGGCAACCATTACGTGCAACTAATAAACTATTCATAATCTTTTTTGTCAATCATCCTGTTTACACTCATGCCGGACATGCGTCAGACGAATCTTTCGCTTTGCGATCTTGATTAGCTCATCGTTCTATTGTTTCTCAGAAAAACGCGAGCTCGAAATCCAATAGATCAGCACATTTCGTACGAGAAACGACGCATTAATTCACTGTTTCATCAACGAGCTTCATTTTAACAACGCACTATTTCTCAAAATAAAATCAATACGAGACTTAATAATTAGGTCCGATGGAGCAAGCTAATGGTAAGATGAGCTCAACTAAAGTCTGATCTAACCCCAAATAAACATCGCCACACTATTTACTAATGGGTCTGTTGCAACCTTTGCTACAGCGCTATAGAGAGATCAATCCGTAAAATCGCGTGAAAAGTCCATTGGTGGCAGCAGAAAGTCATTAAATGCAATAACAAACTCACCAGAGCCATTTAACTGAAATCCAAGATGGCGGTAAAATATCGAGCAACCTGTATTCAAGCACCATGAACATTTAAGATGGCAAACCTCACAACATCGATCACAACCAGTCACAACGCAAACAAACTCATAACCTCCGATGCTGTGAGGTTGTTAACGTTGGCCATCATGGATGTTCACGGTGCGTGCACACAGGTTGCTCGATATTTTACCGCCATCTTGGGTTTCAGTTAAACGCCTCTTGTGAGTTTAACACTGCATTTTATGACTTTCTGATGCCACCAATGGACTTTTCGGGCGATTTTACATACGATAAAACATTCTTTATAGTTGTAGCAAAAGTTTGCAACAGACCCATTGCTGGCTAAAAGTTAATGATTATATTTGTGTCTGATTTAAAGCTAAAGGTGTGGGGAAAGGCGCATTGTGAATGACGAAAGGGAGAAGCTTCATTTGCCACCTTCTTCAGACAAGACAAGACAAGGAACCTGAAGCAGACGAACAAAAATTACACGTCGAGAAATATTTCATTTCAGGGACACTCGACGATTTTTCCTCACGATAAAACAACACAAAAATAACAAGATGAGATAAAGAAAAACAGATGAAAAAAGACTGCTGCGAACTTATGAGAAAGAAACCTTGAAAAATAAGAGGGGTGCTCAAAGCCCTTCTCTCCCTTTTTAAAACATATTTAAACTTGAACTTCAACCATCGAAAACGAGTAAGATTTTAAATACCGTCGCGGAAAAAGGGAGAAAGTCAAAGGAGCCGGAAGAAAAGGAAAAAGGATGAAAAGGAAAACTTTCACTCTTTACTCCCCTTCCATTACTCTTCTGCCGCTACTTCTGGGTTACTTCATTATCGGATGGAATCGGGTTGACCTTGAACTCTGCCCTCGCACTGCAAGAAACTTTCAGCGGTGCTCTTTGAATAAGGAGGAAAAACGGATGATTTATCAAATACGAATGATTAATACAATACAAATCGAAAGCTATCAAAAGTCGCGGGCAGCGAAGTATTATTGCAGCAACGCGATGCCAACTTTGTAAAGGAAATTAAATCCGTGAAAATCTACAGGGTACTTCGAAAGTTTCATTTCCTTCCCATATGTTAAAGGTTACTATAGAAACATAGTGTATTCCTATCCTGAGATTAATACTGTTTACTTATTAATTGTTCTAGTGGATTCTCACTATTATTAAAACAGGTAATCATCCTCAATATTGTTGTATATTCATTGAATACTCAACAAAATGGTGACCTCGACGTGATTCTGCGAAATTCTGCGTGATTTTAAGTGATTTTCAGTTATTCAAGACAAAGTTTTCAAAATTAACCTAAAAATTTTTAGGTTAAAAAGTATGACGTGAGCGTTTGCCGCCATACTCTATACTATAAAAATAATTGATCAGCATGAAGTGAGCGTGCGCCGCCATGTCGCATCAAACAAAATGTTACAAAATGTAACATATTACTTAAAATCATGCTTAAATAAGCGTAAAAAAAATCAAATGAAGTGTGCGTGCGCCGCCACTCGTCAATAAATTAATAAACTCTAATACCTACGAGTGAAGTATGCGTGTGCCGCCATTTGTCATTGTCAAAAAGTTATAATAACAAGTAAATATATTTCAGGTTTCACCATGATCCTGATGGTCTAGTCAGAGTCATCACATTACGGACCAGCAATGGAGAGATCGTCAGAGCAATCACTGAAATCAGTCCCCTCCCCATAGCATCAATTGAGGAAACCTCAAGGGGGGGAGGATGTTAAAGGTTACTATAGAAACATAGTGTATTCCTACCCTGAGATTAATACTGTTTACTTATTAATTGTTCTAGTGGATTCTCACTATTATTAAAACAGGTAATCATCCTCAATATTGTTGTATATTCATTGAATACTCAACACCATAAGTCTATCGAGATTCGAGGTATAGCAATAGAGAGGCTGATACATATTGAAAGTCTTATCTCAAAAACTGACTGCAAGGGCGATCTTAATCTATAAACAAACTAGCTTCGCCATAGCGTCTTAAACTTTAAAGTCATTTAGAGAGCTTGTGAGTAAAGTGCGTAATTTTTTAATACACGCATCTTAATTTTTTGCTGGATTTTACTTAAGAATCTATTTATTCAATCGATTAGTGAAAAAGTTAGCAAGCGCCCCACCATGGAAATGACGTGTTTTTCGACTTGGGACATCGATATCGTTTTAGAGGTCGTCACAGATGAAATGACTGATGGCAGATCGCAATTTTTATGCGCAGCGAACAATTTCGCGATTTCTGCGCATCCAAATCAGCAAATCGCTTATCACGTGAGCTTATTGTCATCAGCCAACCCATCTGAAACGACCTCTATACTGAACACATCAGATGAGACAAATAGGGAGTTGCACAATTGATTCGGCAATATTATCACTCAGAAAAAGAAGAAGAAGAAGAGGAGGAAAAAAAGTCCTTATCACAAAATGAGGGTCACTCGTGAGGAATAGCGCATCGTATAACACAGGAACGCCCACTATAGCGTTCCTGCCAATTTTGCAAATTCACGCGAGAAAATTTGTTCTACTTCAGTGCACCAAAAAAAGTATAACCCGGCAACAACGTGAGCGTAGAGATGTCTCTCCAACACTAGACACAAACATTTATCCAGTAATCAACTTGTTTACAAAACGAAATTAAATTGATGCTTGATTAGAAAAGAAATGGAAAAAAAAAAAAAAACCCAAACTGCGAATTGGAGTGGTTTGAGATATGATAATATGGAGGCCAGTTACCGACCGCTTATCATTCGATTAGTGACAAGCACAAATTGTACTTTACTTACATAATTGTTGGAAGTAAACGTTAGATTTTGATTGGAGATGGGTGAAATAATACCCCCCCCCCCCCCATCCACGGAAACTTAATCAGGATCATATCGTAGAACGAAAGTAAGAGGGAAAGGAGAAAGGTCATGGCTGAAATTAGGAATCGCGATGGGTCATGAAATTGCGCGTCAGTTTGGCAAAAAAGAAAAAGAAATTACGAGAGAACTTTATTTTTGATTAAATTTCAGAATTTAAAAAAAAAAAATATCAAGCAATTCAATCTAAGTAGGGCACAATACACCTCGTACTTGCTTCCAAATAGTAAATCCAGGAATGGGACAGTTGCAAGGGTCTGAAATGTTGTGTTTTTTTATAAAGAAAATGAAAGTACTAGATGAGCTGGGAACAAAAATGCCTAATTAAGTCCCATTGTTCCAAAGATGAGATTTTAGCCCAAAAAACAACGTGTTTTAAATCTGAATTCCGCGTAGTGTCGTCACTATACTCACACGATTTTTTACGCAACTTTATCACGTGTGTATCTCCAAACCCGGGACACTTAGGAGAAAACCGAAGGTACCATTGTTTTCGGCTCATCAAGTACAATCATCTCCTTTATAAAAAACAAAACATTTCAGACCCTTGCAACTACCCCATTAGCATCGATTCCAAAAATGACCATTGTTCAGACGGAAGTATTTTTGAATTAGTTTGGCACGAACTTTGAAGTTAATCAGTAGACTGACAATCGGAGACCGATAAGCTGATTATAAAACCAATAAGAGCGCAACATGGAAGAAAGAGACAAAGCTTTTGCTAGAGCAGAGATGAGCGAAAGCTATCGGGAGAGAAAGAAAGAAAAAGAGAGAGAGAGAGAGAGAGAGAGAGAGAGAGAGAGAGAGGGGGGGATTTGATTGGATCTGATTTTATTTAGCCTGGCTCTAATAGGACTTGCAGTAGTCCTTTCTACAACAATAGAGCCAGGATAATTAAATACATACGATTAAACAAAAATAATATACAAAAATAATCTTATCGATAAAAAAATGGTCAAAAATACAAAACAAAAACAAATTAATAAAAGAATAAATGAGAGAGAGAGAGAAAGGGGAATGAGGGCGGCGGGGAGGGAGAGGGAGAGAGAGAGAGTGGGGTGGGGAGAGGTGGGGGTGGGAAGGAGAGGGAGAGAAAGGTGGGGGGAGAGAGAGAGAGAGGGGGAGAGAGAGAGAGAGAGAGAGAGAGAGAGAGAGAAGCAGGAGAGGCAGAAAGATGGAGGACGCGCGAAGTTGTGTGACCTAGTTCTTGTATGAGTTTTTTGCAAATACGGCTTGAACCTTTAGCTCGAAGAGAAAAATTCAGCTGTATCGCTGTTTAGAGGCTCCTTTGTTGGCAGGCTCACAACAAAATTGCCTCTCAGAGCGAGTTTCGCGCATCGGGTGTCCGTGAAATTGATTTATTTCAATTCGCTATTTTTCTCGCGCGTCCCGAAGGCGATAATAGGTAGCAATCGGTGGAATTCTCTTTGGTTTTGATTTGTAACGGCGGTCCGGCGTACAATCAATTCATTGTTTTACTCGAAAAATTTGGGTATTCGTTGCTGACATGAAAATTTACGCAAAAATAAATTCCACTCGGTCAAGATTTGACCTTAACACAAATGTGATGGGCCATAACGATGGGAAATGGGCCTCCCTCGAATTTAGCATACTTTTATTTTTACTTTCAAGGGAGTCAAATTTGCGAATCGCACGGACAAGTCCTAAAAGTTGCTGAAGGAGCAAGCATCTCTTCAATAAATGGCAAAATAACATAGACAGTTTAGGAAAGGTAAATTTTGTTTCATCAGCAGAAATGGCCTCCTCTTTCAGTCTGATTTTTTCTCTCAAAGTCAATTTTTGCAAACCCAAAACGTTGCAAAAAGTAACCACACGGAGAAAAAAACTTCGATTCATAAGGAACACCGAGGGTGTTTGGTTCCAGTAACCGAAGTTTTCAGTTGTGAGTACCGAACTTCAGTTAAAAGTACCGAAGTGGTTCAGTAGGAACGAAATGTGAGTCATATCATAGTATTAGTCACACTTACCGAAATCTTCGGTACTCCTAACTGTCTGAAGTTTGGTACTCACAACCGAAGACTTTGATTACTATAACCGATTACCTCGGTGTTCTACAGGGTGTGGCAGACCACCCGCCCACTATCTTTATCTCAAAAACGGCCGAAAATTGAGCTTCGGGGGCAAAACTTTCATAGGGTACATCGACCCCAAGGAATCCAATGAAAATATTTTCAGCCCCCCAAAACCACCCCTTGGGGGTTATTTAGGGGGGTGGGTACCCGTATCTCGAAAAAATCAAATGGAAAGGGTATGTTTTGACATTGGAATCTAATACGGCATAAAAAAATAAAACTTTTTTATCCCTAAGTTTTTTTTCTAAAAACCACCCTTTTTTGAGTTAGGGGTGGTTTTCAAAAAATTTAAGGGTAATCTTTGATTGACCGCTGTGACCCTCAAAATCATTGGATTTCAAAAAACTAAAACGTTTCTGAAAGGGCAGACCAAGGGCTTTCTTTTGATGTATCACATGCCTCTTTTTTGTGAAAAAGGGTACAAGGCCCCCTCACCCCAAAATTTTGGGGCTTCGGGGGGCCCTACGTAAAAATTTTCAAATGTAAAGGTATGGCTTGTGATACATCATTTTAAAGGTCTTTCAGAGACGAAAAAAGTGATACCCCCCAAAAGTCGTAAAAACAACCCCCTTCCAAAATGGCGGCCGTTTTAAGGTTAAGAGGCTCAAGGGGAGACCTTCAGAAAAATGATCCAAAATTAAACGATACATGGCTAAAAGGGTCTTAAAAATAGAAAAATAATGGTTCAAACCGCGAGTCAAACCGACTTTTTAATCCAAAGTTACGGCCGATTGAAATTTAGGGGTGCCTTTTTGGGAAACCCAACTACCCCTAAATTTCAATCGGCCGTAACTTTGGATTGAAAAGTCGGTTTGACTCGCGGTTTGAACCATTATTTTTCTATTTTTAAGACCCTTTTAGCCATGTATCGTTTAATTTTGGATCATTTTTCTGAAGGTCTCCCCTTGAGCCCCTTAACCTTAAAACGGCCGCCATTTTGGAAGGGGGTTGTTTTTACGACTTTTGGGGGGTATCACTTTTTTCGTCTCTGAAAGACCTTTAAAATGATGTATCACAAGCCATACCTTTACATTTGAAAATTTTTACGTAGGGCCCCCCGAAGCCCCAAAATTTTGGGGTGAGGGGGCCTTGTACCCTTTTTCACAAAAAAGAGGCATGTGATACATCAAAAGAAAGCCCTTGGTCTGCCCTTTCAGAAACGTCTTAGTTTTTTGAAATCCAATGATTTGGAGGGTCACAGCGGTCAATCAAAGATTACCCTTAAATTTTTTGAAAACCACCCCTAACTCAAAAAAGGGTGGTTTTTAGAAAAAAAACTTAGGGATAAAAAAGTTTTATTTTTTTATGCCGTATTAGATTCTAATGTCAAAACATACCCTTTCCATTTGATTTTTTCGAGATACGGGTACCCACCCCCCTAAATAACCCCCAAGGGGTGGTTTTGGGGGGCTGAAAATATTTTCATTGGATTCCTTGGGGTCGGTATACCCCATGAAAGTTTTGCCCCCGAAGCTCAATTTTCGGCCGTTTTTGAGATAAAGATAGTGGACGGGTGGTCTGCCACACCCTGTATATGAGCCGAAGTTCAGTTCTCACGACCGATTTTTTTTTTCTCCGTGCACAACCGCAATTAGTAGAAATAGCTTAGCGTGGAAATAGAAAATGTTGCATTTTCTCCCCTTAAATCCACAAGAAAGATCGAAGTAGTGCGTTTGTAGGAGTAGTGCGTAGTATCCGTATCTTCGAATTCACTAGTGGATACAGTGGGGGAAGGAAGAAGGGAATAACGAGAGACAGTGGCGCACCGAGAGCTTTAGTGTGGTGGGGGTTGTACCATAAATTTTTCATTTTCTGAGGTCTTAGGGGGGGTTTTGAAAGCAATTTTGGCCGAAGATGACCTTTTTTAGGGTAAAATCTTGATGCTTGGGGGGGGGGGGGGGGTTGACCGTAAAACCACCCCCTTTGGTGCGCCACTGACGAGAGAAAATAGAAAAAGAAGATATCCGAGGAGGGGGGGGCAAAAATCCAAAGTTCGGGCTTGACATCCCCCGAAACATGTTGGATGGTAGGGTTTCAGCTTCAGCCCTCCGCGAGTGCTCACTGCTCACCAATCATCTTCGAAGGGGACCGCGAGAACGCAAAACCGTTCGGTCCGTGGTATCTAAAGCGTTATTATGCTAGGGCCAAAAACGTCCATGACGAAGTTTATACAAAAAGAGAGAAAAGTTTCGACAAATTATGCGAGAGCACAAGCGCGATGCGAATTCGTCGTTTCCAACGGAGGAATCGTCAGTTCGCGACCGACCATGAGTAAGCATATTATATGCTCGTCAAGTGTGGCGTGACGAGGATCACGTGATCGTCGCCAAAACACAGGGTTGCCAGACTGTAGGGGGAGGGGGATATTTCCTGTACGTTCGCTTATATTAATACCGAATACACTGAAACAAATCAAATCCTAACAAGTTCTGGTAATATGCCCAGAAGCACATCGATGGAGCACAACCGTGGAGAGCCTTGTACTTTTAACACAAAATTCTGGTGTTACTATCACAATATGGTACCGATCCAGTCGCAGTACCAGAATTTCCTTAAAATTGTCAAAATTGTACAGTCGGCGAATTAAATAGTGTCAGTTGATTCCTTAAATTTTGTCTCAGGTAGGTCATCTATAATACTTGAGTTCATTGTGATAAGTATATTGCAGGTTGCCACCCTAGTCTAAAAATATAAGGCTTTGTCTGACATTATTTAATTCGTCGACTGTACCTATGGTACAAACACTAAAATGGGACTCTTGCGAACTTTTGCTGTAAGGAAATGAATAATCCAAGCTGATGTAAAAACCAGCGAGTCACGAAAATCACACCGAAAAAATCTAAAATTCAGTAATAAACTCACAAAACTGCTCTAAAGGTACGTTCAGAATGGCAGTTCAACGCAGGTATCATGTGAGATTCCTGTCTAATTTTTCACTTTCTCTACGAAAACACAGAGATTTGTCTCAATTTAGATAGGACTCTCCCATGATACCTGCGCGTTGAATCGCCATTATGCCCGAATCTGAGAGTAAATTTCGTGATTTTTTAGTGTTCACATCGTCATTTTTACAGGTTTTTCTGCAAGCATCAACTCTACTATCCCCTGTAGCAAAAGTTTGCAAGAACCCCATTCTGATAACATTACCATCTCTTATCTCGGTTCACATATCGTAATAATGTGCTTTTGGTAACCCCCCCCCCCCCCGTCTCGGCCGTTTTCTCTTCAGAACAATATTGTCAACTTCGAGTAGGAAGGATTATTCGACTACCGTTCCCATTTAGTTCAATGTAAAATAAAGGAGGTTTTTCCCTCTCCTCCAGATATTTAAAAATTAGTTTTAGTAGAAGATCGTACTTCAACGTAACAGTGGCGTAGTGTGCAGGTTGGCAACGTTGAATTGAGTCCATTTAAACCCATGAAAAAGGTCGAATAAGAAAGTGTTCACCGAACACCAAATAGTTCGATCTTTTTCATGGGTTTGAATTGGACGTACTGCATCGTTGCCAAATTGCACGCTTCGCCTTTGCTACGTAACATAACTTGAACGTAATTCACTTTCCAGGATGGATGTAGTTCTGTTCCGAAATTAATATACCAAATAATCAAAATTAAAAAATAAAAATGGCAACTACGGCACAGCGTCGTTCCACTGCCGCAGACCTCATTCTGGAGCTTAAACGAAAAATGACTTCACAAATCCGCACAAGCCCAAAGCAACCACAAATTCGCCATGGCCAGTGAGGTTCGCAGCTCTCTGTACCTACTTATACTGACTTCACTGACCAAAAGAAAAAATTAAAACAAAAACAAAAACAAGAAAGGAACAAACCGAACACACAAACTTGTTCTTCACCCGAAAACTACTCTTGCTGACCAACCACGCAGTGGATGAAAGTATACACTTTACTGGATACCACCACTGTGACAAAAGATCGTGAACCTTAACCCATTCACAACCTGCGGTTGCTAAACTGCCAGACAAAATACAGGACCAAATAATGTTAGATCCCGTGCGTAAGCTCTCTGATTGGTCGAAACTGCACGCAATTCAATGCTCGGGACCTAACATTATTTGGTCCCAGCTTGCTCTCTTAAATTAGGTAGGTAGATAAATATTCCTACTCAGCGGTGATGGTTTTGCATATACTACAAATTGAAGGCGCTTGTTACGTCAAAATACGGTTTGCTGTCTTAAAGGGAGTGCGGTAGTTCAATATTCTTACTCAGCGGATATGGTTTGGCCTGAACTATGAATTGAAGGCGCTTGTCATGACATTCTTTTAAAGAAGTCAGCTTCAATAATATAAGTTTTGCAGTCAATAAGAAATTGGAAGGGTGTGACGCGGACCAAGGTTCGAAAACAGGTTTACTTGGGCGTGGAAGGTGCTTCGCGCTTTTAAAGATCTGTGTTCAATGATCGTTGAACGCTGAAATCTCTCTATACAACATTTGCGCCCGGTAGTTTGTTTGTTTTGATCCAGTGAGCGATCGGCCGGCAGAAAGACCGGTTGTCGATGCCGGCCGGCTTCCATGCAATCGATGAGAGCGAGCAGTAACGCCAGATTTCCGGATAAACTCCGTTAAGATGTAACATTGGTTAAGAAAGGAAATAAACGCAGTAGGCATAGCCTACGCCAGGAATTTGTCTTTCTCTCTCCTTTGCCATTTGACTGCCATTTGACTAGAAAAGGATATGAACAGGGGCTGAAGTCACATGACAGTCCCTACCTCTATCCTTTTCTAACACATGCAGTCAAAGGGGCAAAGAGAGAGAAGACAAATTCCTGACTACGGCTATGGCAGTCAGAAGCTTCTGTAGGTCTGGCAACAGTGGCAGCGTGTCTTTTCGTCGTTGCTCGACACTGCAGCCTGAGTTAATTGGGGGAAAAAAATGCACACAAAAAAGTGAAATAAAAAACCAATTTTTTAAAATTTTTATCAAACTGAAACATGTTATTCCGAGAGATACATTTTGCATTGCAATTAGCTTTTCAATCGGATGATTAACGAGAAAGTTCTGGATGTTTAAGAGTTGGGACTTTTTCCCCCTCTGATTCCTCCCTAATCATTCAGAGAAAAATTATATTTAAAAAAATACTACTTTTATTAAAAGCTATAAAAATACAATGTTTCAACAAAATATGTCTAGGTGGGAGGGGGGGCGCGCGGAAAACCCTCATTTTGAATCAAGCTCTTTCCTCAAAATTACAGGTTTTCCCAGATAGTGGACACTACCCCCCCCCCCCTCCCAACAATACAAAAACACGTAATTTCCAGCGTTAAGTGAAAATAAAACTTATTTGAATGAGGCGGTTACAAAAATTCGACCGAGAGTTACTTCCTTCCCCTCCTCTCACTAATCCGCGTGGCGGTGGTCATGGGCGGACAGAGGACTTCACCTTTCTCTATCCGGCCGTTTGAACGCATGTGTTAGAAAAGGATAGCAGAAGGGACCATCACGTTACTTTAGCCCCCATCTCCGTCCTTTTCTAATGTAAGCATTTCAATGAGAGGAGAGAGAGAGAGAGAGAGAGAGAGAGAGAGAGAGAGAGAGGGGGGGAGAGGGAGAGATAGAGAGAGAGGGAGAGAGAGAGGGAGAAAGAGAGAGAGAGAGAGAGAAAACAACGCGACGCGAATCGCGTAGTCAAAACATGAGCTCCATTTAAAAGGCGTTTCCCTTTCACGATGCGCAAAAAGCAAAACATTGGAACATCTCTCACCCTTAAGACTTCGTCGAATACAACCGGAGCGAATCTATTGCGACTTAATATTCGCCTACGTTGCAGGACTTTATTTTTATTTATATTTTGTCTACAAGGGGAAGGGAGGAGGCTTAAAAATCGAAGGTCATTTCACGAGCACCATATAGAACTTCCTCCGCGTGTTCTATATCGAAAACGCAGTTTCCTTCTCTGGTCAATTCATCTTCATCCTTTCTACGAATAAGATCAGGCTTGTATGACCCGATGAGTGGGCTCAAGGGGAGTGAAAAATAAAACAAAATTCAACCAAAACTTTTTAATTTTTGAATTTTTGAATTTTTCTGGATGGAATTTCACAAGAAGCTTCTTTAACTTAACTCTTTCGTGCACGCATTTTGGTATTTGATTTTTTGATTTTTTGTTTGTTTTTTTTTGTTTTTTGTTTTTTTTAAATGTTTTTTATGACCGTTCAAAAGAGGACATTTTCTAGGAATTTTTATGGGACACACATATAATTGTGCCAATAATTGCCAATGTAAGTATAATCTTTGGTCAAAACTTCCAAGGTCTATTGTCGCGGTCGTGGACGCAAGCGTTCGAGCGAGAGTGCGGTGTGCAGATTCGTGGTTCGCGGGGTCTGCGGGTTCGCGACTCGCGTGGTGTCGAAGACCTCCCAAGGTGAAGTAATAACGCGTGCCACGGGTGACGGGCGAACAAATGGCAAAAGCGCGAGCGAGCAAGCGCGTGTTACAATCCAGCGCGCGATACACATCGCACGACGCGTCCATGTAATACAACAACACTGTACAGTACACTGTATCGCAGGTAGGACGATAGATACAGTGGTACACCTTCAATCTGATACATTGAGTTTGATCACAACTGGAGTCCCTGCATATGTACAGAGTTGAGACAAGTAAAACCATGGGCACGCCATTGGATGATGCGTCTGTGCACATTTGTTTACATTCTCAGGGCCATTGTTGTGTTTTGGTCCAATATCATCTAATTGGCGGATCCAGCCCTCGCGAACGGGGGGGGGCGAACTTCAGATTTTCGCCTCCCGAGTCCCGGAGACCCTCTTTTCTTTTTCTCTCTCTTTCCTTCCCCCTTCCTTCCCCCTCTCTTCCCCCTTTTTTTGGCCGAACGGGGAAAGGGGGGGGTCGCCCCACCCGTATCTGTCAATGTATCATCTTTTCACCGTATCGGAGCCCGGGCGATTTTGATTCACGGGCACTTATGGGAGGTATCTATTATTTGAGATTTTGAGATTTTGAGCCTCTTCCCGACCAAAAATTGATTGTTTTGGCCGAGCGAGAGTTGTTTCTCTTGATCTACGGAACAATTTTAATTTTTTTATAGTTTAGCTTAGAAAGAGGAATAAGATCTCTCCAGTAAAAAAAAATATCAATTTTCGATCGGGAAAAGGCTCAAAATCTCATAAAACCGGGTAACTCGACCCATGAACGCCCGTGTAAAATCCCGACCACTGTAACCTGACCTCAAAATCGTGCGGATTCCGATATGTTCTATAGCTGATATTGTTCGGTCCCAAGCAAATATTACAGTGCCGTAGAGTTTCTGATGGTGTAATCTTTCACTTTGTTGATCGATATCTATTTACGCTTTTAAAGATTCTTTGGGGCATAATAGACATTCTCGGGGTACGTTATTATTTAAGTTAACAATTTCATCGACAATTAACTCTTTTATTCGAAAAATACCGTTGGACCAAACCTCATGACCATACATTCAGAGGTTGACTAATGACTATACCCTCTTGTCAATGGCGTAGCGTGAATTTGGCAACGTTGCAATGTGTCCATTTGAACCCATGAAAAAGATCGAACTGTTGGGTGCTCGGGGAACACCTTCGTATTCGACCTTTTAAGTGGGTTCTAATGAACACAATACAACGTTGTCAAATTACACGCTACGCCACTGCCTCCTGTCTTAACTCTCTACATACATACAGGGACTCTACACAAAATGACAAAACTAACTACTGTGTACTATGCGAGCGCGAAGTGATACACATTGAAAAACAGAATAAAATATAGAGGGCTAACCCTCTCTCAACCCCTCCATCCTAAAACATAATCTTCACTTTGACCCACACCTCGCGCGAGTGATTTGAGGGTGCGGAAAAATGTGCGGAAATAAATTTATTTATTTTCTTTGGACGCGCGCGCGAAGTTCATTCCCGCGGGAATGTGACATCCACGATTTCGGGAGGAGCGGGTCTATTTTCGGAGTGCGCGAACCCACGCACGAGAGAGTGAAGACGCCGGTTGATTAAACGACTAACCCTTTCAGTACCGAAATAAATGGAAACTTTCGACGGATGAATGGGTCTTCCGTTGCGATTTTAACCTCGAATTCCGACGAGAGATGACGCATGAGCTAGACCTCTCACTCAAAACTTCTAAAATATACTTCATAAAAAGAAAAAAGTTACTATTGTTTTTTTGGATCCCTTGCGTCTAAAATTACCGTTGAAGCCTGAGATAAAGATGTCATCAAACACTTTCCCAGGCTCTCAGCTCTCAAAGGTTGAATTTTGAGATTTGAAACTAGGTGAATTCGAGACTTTAGACCAGAGAGCTTCTCTGCGCTCTTCACTGCTAATTTGGACGCAGACTTATTGGACCAAAAGTGTTGATTCGGACTGTTTTACGAGAATATTGCCGATTCAAAAATAATTATAAAAAAAAAAAAAAAAAAAAAAAAAAAAAAATATCTTACAGACCGAGAGCCAGGTTTTGGATAGTGTTAATGGACAGCCCCCCCCCCCCGTGGATCTCGAGACTGGATGACTAATAACTGGATTCGAGCTAAAAGTATATCAAGAAATGCCCAGGATTGGAATTTTCTTCTATATTTTACGGAAATTTTCACAGAAGCAAAACAAAAACCAAACAAACAAAAAAACTAAACCATCAAAAAGAGCATAAAATTTACCAGTAGAAATGCTCCAAACTATGATTTAAATTTACTCACCAAATGCTCAAATTTACTTCACATATGATTTACGTCATCAAGCACATAATACGCGTTTAAACGAACCAAGACCGATAGCAAGAACCGTGACGTTTCACTGCATTATGCATTTAAAAATACACGTATAAAAATGAAACTTATGGTGACTGAAAAGAGATATAATCACACAAAGTGACATCTATACAGCTATTGCTCCGGTAGAGCTATAGAACTTTGGCTCTTCGAAGCTATTTTAAAAGGCTCCTTCGGCTCTACTCAAACTTGGTTGTTTTGGTGTAGGTAACAATTATTTAACCCTGCATTGAAAAAAAAAAAAAAAAAAAAAAAAAATGTAAATACTTAAATATGATTTCCTATAGTGAGTCACGATTTGGATGGTTGTAACCAAAGGGGGGTCCAGAAATCTGGCAACTGTGTATTATTCCCATTTGAGTGCATGAGGAAGCAATCGACTAGTAAAATGGCCATGCCCCCTCAAAGATAGATTGTTTCTCATACATTCAAATGGGATGAATTCATGGTTGCCAAATTTCTAGATCCGCCCATGGTTGGAACAAAACCGAAAGACTGTGAGTCTGCGAATACGTACTAACCGCATGCCTGTAAAGAAAACTAAAAAGCATTGATTAACTATTCAACCATCCAAACTACACAAGATAAAAGCCATCTTTGCGGCTAAAATTTACCCTTACACTTTTTCAGAGCAACTATGGAATGAGGTGTCCTGCAGACATTCCAATACAGCTGACGAATCTTTCCAAAGTTGTCTCGCTCTCATGAGGAGCTCAAGAGGGAATCTAGAAGTCAGCGAAGAAAGAATATTACTGGAGCGTGGATCAAAATCTCATTTCGGGAGTCCCAATATTTTTTATGGCATGAGGCCCCGAGAGGATTGTCGCCTCAACCGTTCAAAGAACATTGTAGGTACCTACACAGATTGCGAAAGATGTAAGGAGTTACAGCAACGCGGCGGCCAAACGATCCATCGCGACAAAAAAAATAAAACAAAAATAAAATAAAAAAAAAAAAATAAGAAAAGCGCGCGAAAAGACAGGAATTGTAGAACAGTGTTGCCAATTTGCGTAAAAATTATGCACTGAAAAAAAAGCAATGGAGCTCTTGCAAACTTTTGCTCCAGGCTTATTAATAGTTGATTATGGGGTAAAACCCTGCTGTGAGCGCACTAAAAAATCACGAAATCCTTTCGGAAACTCATAAATGATTTCAGACGCGAGACCGTAATCGTAATACGGTGGCGATTACCGCCTTTTGCATACACGGAAAAAAAGACTGGTAAAATTTATCATTTGCATAGCTGATTTTTGAGTCTGCTACCAAGTATGGTGAATACCATCATCATTGAACCAACAGGTTATCTTAATTTACCACGACGTATGTTGCATTTACCACATGATGGTAAAATTTGCCATACTTGATAGCAGACTCCAAAATCAGCTATGCAGATGGTAAATTCTACATGTCTTTTTTTTCCGTGTAAGGTTTCCCTATCTCAATAAGCTCCAGCTCCATTCTCACGAGGTGTTCCTGCGTGAGACCACACAAGAAGAAGAAGAAACATACAATTGCCATTAGATTTAGGCGGTAATCATCGCAACTACGGTCTTGCGTTTGAAAGCATTAATCAACTATTAATAAAAGCCTGTAAGAAAAATTTTGCAACAGCTCCATTCCGATGAGAGGACTTTCTTTTAAAAGTCATAGTACTTACATAGAATCCCATTAAATATACAAAAAAACGGCAACGCTGGATTGACATTCCAATGATATTAAACATTTTGACGAGAGTTAAGAAGAGGGCGACCACAATATCCGAGTCAATAAATCCACAAGAGTATACGTACTTTTTTTCGGTCGTACACATTGTATCCGCAGTGCAAATAAACGACTTTGGCAAGTCGCGCACTCGTAAGTCAGCGACATTCGCAACACTATTTCTGTAATTTTCGCGGGTGGTTATTTTGACGCGCGACATGACAGAGGGAAAAGTAGAAAAGAAGAACAAGAAAAAACAAGAAAACAAGCGCGAGTGAAAACTCCTTTCGCTTCCTTCTTTCATCACTTCGCTCGCACGCTCTTCATCGGCTGTCCAAGCGAATAAATCACGAATCTGCCGCTAAAAATAAAAAGTCTCGCGCGTAAAAATTCCAACCGGGTTCCAAAAATAACTGCCCGTAAGTACAAAAAAAAAAGGAGTGAGACATAATCTCCGTCGAGAGGGGGAGAAGGGGGAGAAGGGGAAAATGTGGAGGAGAGAAAAAAAGCGCGAAATCTTAAGGGATTTTTCAAACAATTTTTTTTCCCCTCTTCCAAATTTTCGATGTTACAGCAAAAAACCAACAACGTGTAAGAATCCTTCAGGAGTTCTGCTTTCTGCTTCTGTTTTCTGAAGGGGGATGAGGAGGAAAGGTGGAGGAGGAGAAAAAAATCGCAAAATCATAAGGGATTTTTCAAACTATTCCCCCTCCCCCAAATTTACAGTGTCAGAAAAAGGAAACCAACAATAATACGTGCGTAAGAACCCTTCAGAAGTTTTGCTTCTGCTTTTTTTTCTGTGTTTTCCTTTCTACTACCTATATACACTATATACTATGTCAATATTATTCATCTACTCTAGTAAGTACATACATAAGCAAAAAGGTTAAATTTTGTCCCAGAATTTAACTACAATTAGATATGAGTATAGCATATACTCAAAACAACACGATATATTTATAATTAGTATAATGTACAATTAGTTATAAGAAAATGAATTAATTCCAACTGTGGAAGTCTTCATAAAAATAAATGTTTAAAAAAAAAAAAAAAAAGTTTTCCTTTCCTTCAGTTTTTTGTTAAAATATTGCATCATACTGTTTGTATCAGTTTACCTTGTTTTTTATTGCTTTCATTGTTATTGATTTTTTGCTTGTTAAACTTTGCCTCTGATGATGATCTTTTGGATTGAAAGGCCTGAAACTAAATTAATAATAGCCAATCTTGAATTAAAATTAAACTAACTGACATTAAAGTCGCCAAGAATTCATCATTCTCATTCCAACTTGCTCTGGACTTTTTCCTTATTTTCTTTTTGCTTCTGTTTTTTTTGTTTTGTTTGTTTGTTTTTTGCTTTAGTTTTGTTAACATGTATTGCATCATGCTGTTTTTATTAGTTTACATTGTTTTTTATTGCTTTTATAGTCGTTAATTTTTTTGCTTATTAAACTTTGCCACTGATGATGATGATGATCTTTTGGATTGAAAGGCCTTTGGCTTCGAAAGTTAGTTTAATTTTAATACAAAATTGGTTATTATAAATTCAGTTTAATTTATCTCGTTTTTTTGTTTTTTTTTTTAATACAATAATACATCTTGTTCTTTGCAATGTTTATTCAGAAGTTGGCTCTCTCCTGCAGACACGGAAAAGTTGGTTCTTGTCTGCTAAAAGCCATTCAATTACAATTACGCGCGTTAATCGACGCGCGATCGGACTGCGCACAATCGTTGACGCAAAGAATCAGCTTCAAGCATTCGTTTGCACAGCAAAATTGACGTCGCAATGATGACTACAAAGGTAATTAAAGCAAATAGCAAATCGATCGAAGACAACCATTAATGTTCCAGTGATTACAGAGACGTAAATTTTGTTATAATTGATCGTTGAAATTGATTCGTACAACAACGATGCCTTTTGCTACACTACACATTATGCAATGGTTAGTTATTGATAGATTAGTTTCAAAGTTAATGTTTTTGGCCTCCCAGAAATGTGTGTGTCAACCTCAGACGAAAACCGTCCGAAGGCCCGCCGACAGTCACAACAATAAACGATTAAAGCTGAAAAATACAAAAAGTTAAAAGCTCTACAATACAACTGAGCTTTTCTTAGAAATGTGCTCATAATAGAAAGTTTCCTTGGTTGAGTTTCTGGAGAAACGTTTTATAATCAAACTTTTAATGAAAGACACCTACTCATTTTAACTTTTCAGTTATAGAAAGCAATCACAACAAGAGAACTACTTTTGGGACACATGGTTTCGTCCGTCACCTCCGACAGGAAAAAAAAAACATGGTTTCTATTTGCTAAAAAAGCTGTTGACAATAACACAGAGCTATTTTAGCGCTTCACTTTTTACGGTCGGATATTTCTGTCTCCTTCGTGCGTCATTTTTTATAGGCGCTTGTTTAATGTTTACAAACCCATCCGGGCTTAAACTCTTGAGGTGTAGTCGACAGAGGACACTTTATACTAGCAGAAACCTGATATAAAAAACGAGCATTTCAGGGTACCTACACTAAAAAAAGCGATAGTCATAATGCTAGATTCTAGTTATAGGTATTATCAGAGGCACAACGATATGTGAACGACGGAAAGTCTAGTACTTTGACCCGAAAATTCTGGTGTTAATACCAGAATAAGGTCATAGAACAAGAATTTCCTTAAAATTTTCAAGAACTATGGTACAAACTCTAGAATTCTGGTAATTGTACTGTCGACGAATTAAAGATTGACGCGAGACTTCCACGAGCCAAGTTTCGTCTTAAAACTTGAAAAATTTGTTTGAACCATCAAATACCCAAGGAACTGTTGGGGGCTTCTGAAAATATCAAAAATGAAAAATTTTGGGTCAGTTATCTGTCTCTTGTTTCAAATCATTTGGCTGAGTAGTTTTCGAGACAAATGCCCTTTCCGGGCGACCTAGTACACCCTGTACAATACATCCATTAAGGGACTCTAAGCTACCACTGCCGCAGTTATGCGTGTGACTGATCAGCAACTCTCCCGGCCGAACGAGTATGAAGAGTGGCTGAACCGGAACCTTGAAGGCGCAACTTAGATCGTGAAAATCTCGTGACAATCTTAAATTCGTCGATAGTACGATCTCTTACATAGGTTCACATATTTCCATGCTTCTGATAATCTTTTTTTGCAGTGTTTTTAATGGAGTCATGAGATGGAAAACAATGCTTGGTGAAACTCCAAATCATAGCCGTTGCCAGAAATTCGTCTGTCTCTCTCTTTCCCATTTGAATGCATGTGTTAAAAAAGGACAGAGATAGGGACTGGTGACACTTGATAACCACTCGCTCCATCCTTTTCTAACACATCTGCTGTTTAAATGAGCAAAAAGAGGGAGAAAGACAAACTCTGGGATACAGCTCCGCTCCAGACACTTGACAGTACGGTAACGCAACTGTTGAGTGCCTTCAATCCGTGTCAACGCAACACACTGTTCAGAAAACGAAGCACGCGGCCTAGGTCATGTTTAATCAGAGGGGTAATTCAAGTTTTCCACAGGCATGTACGATGTCACAAAACTTAAATTGACTGTTCTGTGTCGAAATTATTTTCGTGCAGTTCAATACACTGGTAGAAAAACGTTCATTGGAGCGAAGCCAAAGATCAATTAAAATTCCATCCGAGATTGGAATTGAAATTACAACCGCTTAAACTCCGTGAAACCAATCAGAGCGAAATGGCAAAAGTCACGTAATTTTCTTTCTGCACAGCGTCCTGGAATGCATTTTTTGGACACATCCAAGTTACACGGATAAATGGTAATATTTGAGGCTACTAGAAATACATTTAAATATTAAGTACTTATAGTTTGTTCGCTATTTGACAGCAGTTGGCCAAAAAGATTAAAATGGGTGGATGGCAACGAGGGTTAATAATGGGTGAAAATCTCGGGACAGTATTTAATTCGTCGATAGTAATTTTTCCTCATCAATCGAAAAAATGCAATACCTTCTCTTCATTCACGATAAAATTCACGGCATTCGGTTGTGATTATGAGATATCCGACGACCTCTATAGTTTGAACCGTAGACACCACGTCACGTCGCGTGGCTGCTCTAAAAGTCAACAATTTTTGGCGAAAATTGGTGAATTTACGCAAAAATTATAAATTTGACGAACATTGGCACCTGCGAGCATACTTCAGGGAGAAACTTTGAAAGTTTCAAGCTAAAACACTCAAAAATAAAGCTGGGATATTGGAAATACGAAAATTCCCATATCCTTCAATGCAGTAGCGCACCGAGAGATTCTTCATCTCTCTCTTTTCTCCATTAAGAAACGTATGTCAGACAAGGATGGACAAGGGGATAAAACCCCCTCCTTCTGTCCTTTTCCTACTCATACATTCAAATGGGAAATGAGAGAAATGGAAGATATCCTGGTTGCGCCAGTGCTTCAATGAGAGCAAGTGAGGCAGATAGACATAGTATCGGCATACAACTACTGGCATAATTTCAAGGATGAAAAAACTTTCGTACGTGATGTTAAGAGGGGGGGGGGGGGGTGAAAATTTCATACTTTTTCGGAGTTTACGCTGAGAGCTGTGTGTCGCAGAGGTCATGATACTGCGATAACTACTCGGTCGCAAAATGTCTGCCTCACAGCAGATGTCTCATACTCACGTCTGACGCGCGTCTGGTGACAGAACAATTAGCGAATATGATTAACGGGGTGCAGAGGTGGTGGGGGGGGGTGAACGAAGGTAAACTTGCGGAGAGAAGCACAGGGAGAGTAACGAGGTCATTTCGACGTGGATTGGCCTGCGAAGGGGTTAAAGCCCACTTTGACAACTTTACAGGAGGGGTTTGAAACTCCTTTACTTTCTCATTTAACTTAACAATCCTTGTTTTGAAAAGGCGGGACTTACAACACGACATTTTTTCGCATTAATTTTGCTACAATTATTTACTGGTAAACCTGGATAGTTAGTGTTATATATTTTAATACATGTAGTTTAATTTTCTTTTTTAAAAGTATAGTCGGCGAATTAAATAATGTCAGTCGACACCTAAAATTCGGACAAGGTAGGCCACCAGCAATGCTTCAAATTACTGTGTTAAGTATGGCAGGTTGCTTACAGTGGCGTAGCGTGCCATTTGGCAACGTTGTACTTTGTCCATTTAACCCCATGTAAAAGGTCGAATGCGAAGGTGTTCACCGAACACCCAATACTTCGACCTTATTCATGGGTTTAAATGGACAAACTGCAACGATGCTAAATTGCACGCTACGGCACTGGTTGCCTACCTAAACCAAAATCTAAGGAGTCAACTAACATTGTTTTATTCGTTGACTGTACCTCCAAAACTGGCTACAGGCTCGCCTATGGAGGTACCGAATTTTCAGTTTTGAATTATTGTTAATTTTACGTCAGTTTATTAAATTTGTCGAGCGTATAGTTTACCTAATTTATTTAATATAATACTTGTTTGCTCTGCTGAAAGACTGAAAATAAATCATCATTTTTCATTTATTATTATTTATCATTTTAAATTGGAGAAGTATATTTTTCCAAAGTCGTAGACAGTGCTCTGTGATTCATAAAAATGTCAAACATTACAATAAACCATTGAAGTACGTTATACAGTCTGAAAATCGAAACAAGCTCTACGATGCTAGGTCAGTGACGTCACCTCGCAACATCCACACGAACAGTCTACGGCTAATTTTCAAGTTCAAACGAATTCATTCAAAGCCAACGCCACGAAAGAGAGGAGCAACAGCTAGCGAGCTCTATCGCGAAAACCCGACACTAAGAAGTGCGCAAGATGAATCAAAGAGGTCGCTGTGGAAACTATAGTGAAGCTATGTGGAAAGAGGTACAAAATGCAAAGTATTTACAAGCGTATTACTAAAGCTTTGATTTTGAGATCTGTTTTTCCGATCCCGAAGATTTTGAAACGAAATATACGCTAAATGTATTCAAAACGTACAGTCGGGGATATACTCTTGTCTCAATGAATTGAATGTAGCACTTGCAAGGTTTTGCGGTAGGCAAATGGCCTATCAATTCCAATGTAAAATGCTGTGAAAATAACGACGAGACCATTAAAAAAGTCTGAAACTCACTCCTCGCAGAGAAAACTCAATTTCGGGTGACCACCCCTGCATGTTTAAAAGAACAGGACATGAGATTAAGTGCCGTGTCTTCCACGTTTATTACGCAACGTAGAACTTTTCTGTAGTTATCACCGTGCTCCTAGTGACAAAATGTGTATGAATGGACCTTTCATTCCTTCATATTTACTTTTTGAAAGCAAATTGAGTAATCTCATTGTCAAGTTCTTAGGTTATGTTCTTTTGTTTGGGGTCCGAATCCAAGGTTGGTGCATACATGCAAGGTTGGTCACCCGAAATTTCAAGTTAAGTTTTCTCTGCGAGGAGTAGGTTTTAGACTTTTTTAATGGTCTCATCGTTATTTTCGCAGCATTTTACATTGGAATTGATACTCCATTTGCCTACAGCAAAACCTTGCAAGAGCTCCACTTTCAAACTTCTACGTTGCGAATAAATCATAAGCGTCGGTAGACGCAGACGGCAAGTCAGGTAACCCCACCCTACTACCACCCTCTCTACGACCTGACAAGTCTGCGCTGCGTAAACGCTTATAATTACAGAAATTATTTCATTCCCCCAAACCGTGCCTTGATATGATCCTGTAGCGAAAAAACTACGCAACCAAACTCATCAAACTTGGTCTTATTTTAACCAGCGTGTTCTGTGCTCGTGCCTTTTTTTTGTTTGAACGCAATCCGTCTAATATTTATTGAGAAATGATAAAAAAACTGAATTTCTTATTATAACGGCTATTTCAAACTACGCGGTAACTCTACTCTCATTGGCTACTGCCTTTTAGTATTTGAGATCGCCGCGAGAATCGACGCTTCATCGTCAGTCAACAACAACTGCACATCATTTCAAAACAAAAACATTTCTCCCTGCTTTGACACTTTTGAAATAAACTCGTTACAAATACATGAGTGATACAAGTGATTATTGTTTCAATCGCAACGGAGGCCGTGAATTACGAAATTTGTCCTCCTCAGTTCTTCTTTTTAAATAAATGTACCAAACATATTTTCTAGTTATTTCTTTTGTGTGCTTCTAATTTGCTGTATGCACGCGTATAGTAAAGGTTGGTTTGCTCTCACAGTTAGGTACTTTTGCATATTCATTTACTTAATAACTATTCTAGCTCTGAAGCTGAAAGTATTCGAATTTGGGCATAACCGCGGAGCTTCATTTTCCACTTCATTGCTTGCAAATGCAACAGCTGAGTACCGTAATACTGTTGATCACTGGAGGGAGAGTAGTTTCTGATGTGTTTACAGTACCTTTGTGATTTTAGCACAGAATTATACAATGTATTATTCTGTGATTTTAGTATAATTATTCATAAGCAAGTAGTGACAAAAGTTCTTTGCTGTGTACTTGTAGAGTTTACAACTGACTGATATGTTTATTTGATGAGAACTGGTAGTGACAGTACCTTATTTCCCTGAAGTTATAGAATTGAGCTATAGCGGATCTGCCAGCGGCAGAGTAGCCAGTGGCGGATCGGCCAGAGGCGGACCGGCCAGCGGCGGATTACCCATCGGCGGATCGGCCAGTGGCGAATCGCCCAGAGGCGGACCGGCCAGTGGCGGATCGGCCAGCGGCGGCCTAGCCAGTGGCGGATCGGCCACCGGCGGACTACCCAGTGGCGGATCGGCCACCGGCGGACTACCCAGTGGCGGATCGGCCAGCGGCGGACCGGCCAGTGGCGGACCGGCCAGCGGCGGCCTAGCCAGTGGCGGATCGGCCATCGGCGGATTACCCAGTGGCGGATCGGACAGTGGCGGACCGGCCAGTGGCGGATCGGCCAGCGGCGGCCTAGCCAGTGGCGGATCGGCCAGAGGCGGACCGGCCAGCGGCGGATTACCCATTGGCGGATCGGCCAGTGGCGAATCGCCCAGTGGCGGATCGGCCAGCGGCGGACCGGCCAGTGGCGGATCGGCCACCGGCGGACTACCCAGTGGCGGATCAGCCAGTGGCGGATCGGCCAGAGGCGGACCGGCCAGCGGCGGATTACCCATTGGCGGATCGGCCAGTGGCGAATCGCCCAGAGGCGGACCGGCCAGTGGCGGATCGGCCAGAGGCGGACCGGCCAGTGGCGAATCGCCCAGTGGCGGATCGGCCACCGGCGGACTACCCAGTGGCGGATCGGCCAGCGGCGGATCGGCCAGTGGCGAACCAGCCAGTGGCGAATTGGCCAGCGGCGGACTAGCCAGTGGCGGATCGGCCAGCGGCGAGACGGCCAGTGGAAACGGAACTGTAGTTTAGCATATGGATCAGGGAAAAGAAAGGGAAATGAGACTGTTGTCCCTATCGTAAAATGAGCACTCGAGAGTCTATGTGAATGTTGTCCGGAAACTATTCATAACTGCTGGCTAGTCAGCTGATGGATAACAACTGTAGCTTTTATTTGTGGAATGAGAAACTGGAATTTTGCAAGCTAAAACCAGAGTATATCCCATCAAAAACCTTTCCAGGTGCAAGCAGACGGCATCAGGTAATTATGCCTGTCACAAAAAGCCGTTCCAATGCATCCACTCAAAGATATGATATGATGGGAACGGCAAGTCTCCTCCAAAAGGGCATCCAGCAGGGCAAATGTTAATTATTTTTCAAAATCAACACTATCCATCTGCGGCGAATTTAGTGAAGGAAAAACTTTGAGGGATGTATTTCTTTATTTTTTATTTTCAAACGCAAAAACTTGCCGCCGTTCATCGCCTTAAAAAAAAAAATAATAATTAATATTTTTCTTTTTTAAGGCGATGAACGGCGGCAAGTTTTTGCGTTTGAAAATAAAAAATAAAGAAATACATCCCTCAAAGTTTTTCCTTCACTAAATTCGCCGCAGATGGATAGTGTTGATTTTGAAAAATGATTAACATTTGCCCTGCTGGATGCCCTTTTGGAGGAGACTTGCCGTTCCCATCATATCATATCTTTGAGTGGATGCATTGGAACGGCTTTTTGTGACAGGCATAATTACCTGATGCCGTCTGCTTGCACCTGGAAAGGTTTTTGATGGGATATAAAGATGTACGCATTTAAAGTCAACGCCCTGTCCAGCCTTTCCCATTGACTCGCTCCGTGACACTGTGTGTCGTCCTGAAGCAAAAGTTACAAACTCCCGCCCAGAGCTTCGGTACGATGGATACAAAAAAAAAAAAAAAAACAAAGTCCAAAAAAATAAAAGACTTTGACCTGCTTTAGGATTTTACAGTTCGAGTATAACAAGAATGTTTCATCAACTTGAATACACAAAATCTTTTTTAAAAGCATTGAAATTCACTCAAAGGTACCAAAAATTCGCAACATGAAAAAACAAAAACAAAACAAAAAAACACTGCAGGTGATCCGTTTTGCGAAAAATGCTCAAAATATGCCCATGTTAAACAGCGAAAATATAACATTTCGAGCTAAGGTCGGATTCATTTGAGAAAAGAAAGGAAGGAAACCTCGAGATGTTGAGGTAAATATTCTGACAAAATAGATTTTATAAAAATCCATGCAAACAGAATCACCTTAACAAATTACTTTGGAGCAAAAGGGTTAAATAAATGTAACGAAAATTCGTCGAGAGTCGCGATAAACCAGTTACCCACGTCTCCACACGTCCCCACGAGCCACGGTCTGCTCTCCCAGAACTATAAAATACTGCAAAAAATCGCCATACAACTATTCGTACGTAATCGCACTGGGGAAGTATCATCTCAAAATGAAGGCGCTTTAAGCTACGCGGTGCGTCGCGGAACTCACCGCGTTTTGCAAGCAAGGCTAGAGTTCAGGACAGAGACGATCCTTCAAAAACCGTAAAATCGGGCGCAAGTAGTGTATCCACTAATCAGAGGCTAAAGATACCCGACTTAATAATGGCGTCAAGAATAATTCAGATTCTTAAGATCCATACTTTTGCGACTCTACTTGTTTTTGTCAAGTGATTCTGCAGAGGACTGCTGGAATGCAAAGTTTTCAACTAAGGTTCAAGATTTCAACTACAAGCACATTAAAGGAGTGCGATATTCTTATATTTTCATGATTGACGTCTATCCTTTTTTTTAAATCCACAATTGCCCATGATTATCATGCATGTTTAGGGGTTTCATTCCAAAAATACAGTGCACGTCAGGGTAAAATAACAGGGGGACCAATAAAATTCAGACTGTTTCCAGTGCATGGATTTTTCCTTGTTTTGTGAGAATAGAATGATTGAATGTTAATCAAATTAAAATGTTTGGAGTTATTTTGGATTTAATGAAAGACCTCAGTGCGATAATACTATTGACTTATAGTACCAGCGATAATTCTTCAAACTTGCGAGCTTTCCTACATTGAAAAAAGTGGATGCGTAAATTTCTTTAGATGGTTCCTATACTGTCTAGCAATGTGGATGGTTAAAATATAATCATCTGACCGTGAGTATTAGCTGCATGACTGTGAAGAATACTGGAAAGTCCTGTATTATTTAACCATCGCGCAGTTCGTATTAATCATCCAAATCACTACACAACATTCAACATATAAACCATCGAAGAGTAAAATGTACCCTTCCAATTTTTGAAAGTAAACAGAATTGACTAAAAAAATGCAAGTTAAAATCATCCAAAAAGACAAGGAAAATTGAATGCCACATTGTGACGTTAGGGAAACTATTTCACGTTATTAAAGCCCTGCGCTAAACTATAAGAGACCCTCTCCCTCTCGGTGCAATTCAAATTTCCCGCTCAACAAACAGAATTCAATAGAAGCGCGGTTCCAAACAAGAGAGGTTGGTAGCATTGCTCAACATGACGACGATGCGACAAATGTTGTTGATTCACGATTTCGTCATCCGAATGACGGGGGTGGGAGAGGGGCGACGACGCATGGCGCATCGAGACGAGACTACCGAAAAAAGAGAACCAGTGTCACCATCTATCGGCCAAACACTCGACTACAGTCACGCCGCAGCTTGCTGCCGTTCAGTCGTTCCGTCAAAATGCACTCGTTGTCAGTGGCGCCACTTCTGCAGCACAATGAGCTTATGGCTTCGGTACTAAATAAATGACGTAGTAAATTTTAAATCTCGTAACCTCGCATCCTCTCGTTCAAGTTCAACGTTGCCATACCATAGATGACATTTACTTTCAGACAAGATAAAATTATACGCTGCACCTGCAAACTGATAACGTAGCGTATGAGATCCGGCAGCGCTGCAGTTAGTACACTTAAATCCGTTTTTTTAATTTACTGATGATTCCACCGGTTGGGAAAAGATCACACACACTTCAGTTCATGGTAGGACTAATGCACGAAAATAATCCGATCTATAATCTTTATTCAATCGGTCACCGTTAAATTATTAACATATCCGCAAGTTTTGTAAAGTCATCGACGTCTCCGCCGGTTGAGAAAATATTACAGATGCGAGTATTTTCGTGCGTTTTAATCATTCGCTGAACTGACTTGTGTAATCTTTTCTCAACCGGTGGAATCATCGGTGGATTGAAAACTGCCATTAATTATACGCAAACCGGCAGCTCTGCGAATTCCACCTTTCGAGAGGGTTTCAAAGGACAAAATGAAAACGTTGCCACATTGAACGCAACGTAACTGCATCGCACATCAATTAACGAGCATTTTAAAAGTATTTTTTTTTTTTTTATTCTAGATTACTTTCACCTTCATGAATGACGATTGAGATGAAAAGAAAAGCTTTCTGCTGTGTTTGAGTCGGTATTTACTACATTTATTCCTCTTACTACTTGACATTGGCTGGTGGATTATTCATTCATGCAGACTTTGTCACCCAATCATTCATGATTCACTTAATACGGGTTATCAGAAAGAGTTGAGTGTTCATTACGCTTGAAATTTTAAAATATGTGGGGAACAGGGATCAACGCGACAACAAATGCCTGCAGGGACATTAGAAGACTCGCCATTCATGAATTTTTCTGGTGCTGACACTATAAACACTCTCCGAAAAAAATAGAACATGTTTTCTAGATCCACGACCTACTTTTTCTTATTTTACAAGATTATCTGAAACCGGAGACAACATAGACTTCGCACTACCTATCTCGCTCATAGTGGCCACTTTTTTTTGGGGTCGCAACAAAGCAACGTCCAACGGCTCCTACGTGGATAGTTAAGCAAAGATGTTGAGTTCAGTAGCCAATCCAATACCGTCTCTACTCATACCAGGTTGCTCCGTTGGAGAGTGGGAGGTTAGGGTTTGTCCTTGTATAAAATTTACACGCACTCTTATGGGAGTGAAGTAGAGAACTACCATTTATTTAGTTTAAACCTGATTTAAGGCGCGCAGAAACCTCTCATGACCGTTCTGGAAGTGATCCTTGAGTGCTACCAGAGCAAATAAAATTCACGAATGCTACTCCAAACTAAGAAAAATTGAATTTAATGACTGCCTCCAGGCGGGACGGGTGGTGGAGGTGTAACGACTCTGTCCACCCCTTCCACCTGGAGATAGTCATAATATTCATTTTTCTTGATTAAATTACTTCTCTGAGGATTCTGATTTTGCTCATTGAACTCCAACAAACTTTTCACGTCGTTGGAAAAGGTTTTAGAACTGGAAAGTTGGGTTCAATTTCCATTATTACAGTTTACTCTCAATTCCCATAAGAGTATGAGTAAAATCCATACCACGATGACCCTAACCTCAAAAAATCAACTTGGTATGAGTAGAGACCAATGAGCTATAACTTTAGAGTGGCACATCAAGGAACGTTCCGCTGGTTCATTGTTGTCACCTAGGGCGCCGCCATCTTGCCGTAAAAATCGATTTTGAGGTTAAATTTTGTAGGTAGTTTCCGGTCGTTTGGTAAACAAACTCGGGCATCGCCGGAAACGACTTGGAAACGACCTACAAAACTTAACCTCAAACCTTGGAATCTGTCGTCCAAATTCCGCTTTTTCCCGGAATTCCTTCTACCATGACGTGTGACACAAGGTGTACCAATCCGCTGCCACTCTAAAGGAATAGCTCATTGGTAGAGACGGTATTGGCCAATCAGAACGAAGCGTCAATATTTTGGTCGTTGGTCAACCATCCACATAGAAGCCTGTGGATATTATTCCCCATGTTATTTTGTTGAGTCCCCGAAAATAAAATCTTCCACCGCGCGATCGGCTACTGCGTGGTCTCTGTTGTCTCCGTCTGAAACCGTCCTCCCTAATGGCGACGCGTGCAATCCGTCATCATTGCATCTCGTCCATTCAAAGTCATGAAAAGAGTCGAAATATTGGGGGTGAACACTGCACAGTGCCCTCGTTTTGTACCATTCTCTGCATTAGAGAGGTAAAGTCATTTTCAAATTGAAACTTGGCAACACTGAGGTATCGAATTCCCGGTCAGAAAAATAGCAATCTAGCTCTAGCATCCGGCTGATCGACGAATCGTTCGCAACATCAATCGAACCATAGATTTGTCGAACTCGAATACCGTCACCTTGAATGTGCCTTTGACCGTGGGCTATCCAGCTGACCCGCTGACCATCCGCACCCGTTCGCTGGAGAAACTGGCAAAAAGGGATGTTAATTTTGCAGAAAACAGAATCAACCTTGTCAGGGGCGGTGGGCGGTCGCAAGCGGGGGTGCTAATGCAACGCACCTGCGCATTCTGGCTTTTCGCACACCTTTTCTGCTAACAATGCGACGACAACGAAAATGCCTACCTGCGAGAAAGACGATACAAGGTGTGTATTAAAAACAGTTACCACTCCGGTCCCGGGTCATTTGCTCTTAAAGTATTTGACCAAAACGCATATTATCTACAGGTTTTTTTTTTTTTTTTTTTTTTTTTTTTTTTTTTTTTTTTTATCTAAAAATAGTTGTCCTGCACAGTTTGATCTAAAGTATAGTTGATCTAAATGTTTCTTTGCCTAAAATTGTCAAATACATGTCAAAATTATTAGTTGCTCTCTTATTAACAAACTATCATTTCGTGTCATGGTTTGGGTTTCTTTTTTTTACGGTTTTCAAGGTTTATTTTGGTTTTTTGCACAATTTTTACTTATTGCAGCATTTTGCCTTAAAGATTTTATGTAAAAGGTTTTTGAGGTAACATGCGTTTTAGGTAAAAATTGGTAGGGCAACTTTCATTAGGAAAAACAAAAATAGGTAATCTGTTTTTTGATAAAAAGTTTTAGGGCAAGCGTCCACGCAGGCTTTTCTGTTCAAGCAAGACTGTTTCAGTTTAAAAGTACGTACAATAGTGTGATTACATGCTTGGCATGTGTTTCAGCAGTGTTTGAGTAACTCACTATTGTGAGTACTTTTCAACTGAAACAGTCTTTTCGAATTTGCAATAAAGTGGCACTTGTGACCTATCAAAATGTTCGGAAAAATCTGCTGAATCGACTCGTATAAATTGTTTACATACGATTTTGCTTAGGTTTCGAGATAAACGCCCCGGAACGAAAATCCCGTGTTATTTTCCCTTACCCCGAGTCATTTTTGCTCCACGCGTTGCAGCCAATCAGAGGCCAGCCCGCGTTCCGATCCCTTATCTACGTTGACCACGCAGGCCTTCCATTCAATTGCGACTCTTGTTTACTCTTTGGTCACAACTTTCTTTTGAAGCTGAAAGTTAACAGAATGAGACAAACAAACCGAGCCCGTGAAAAATGTCAGTAAGAGATTTCCATCAAGGCTACACCCAGTAGCGTACACAGGAATTAGTCTCTCTCTCTCTTTCCCCATTTGAACACGTGAGAAAGAAAAGGACGGAAACAGGGGCTCGAACGCGTGTTCAGCCCCTGTCTCTTTCCTTTTCTAGTGCACACACTCAAACGGGAAAAGAGCGAGAGAGACTAATTCCTGCGTACGCCATTGGCTACACCTCCTTGAAGTTTCAAAATCACGTCCCATGAACTCTCTCTATTGCTATAGCTTGTTGGTGACCTCCTCAATAGCATTGGACACATTTTTGGTCGTTTTTCGATATCTTTATCCGTTAATAAAAAAAATCACAGTACTATATTTTTTTATTTTTTTTTAAACACTCTGTATAAAAGGCGATAATAATACAATAAAAAAAATAAAAAAAGAAAACTGAATTTAACTATATGAATACTTACTTGATACTTAAAATTACGGACAAAACACCGTTAGTTTTACCGCAATTAAAATAGTTTCATATAACCTCCATGTTTGTTAATTCAACTATTTTAAACGGTACAACTAACAGGTTTAAAGTTTTGTCCATACTTTTAATTTTAAGTATTCAAACAGTTAAGTTCATCACTTTTTTTTTCAAGTACGTGCGCGTAAGATATGGTTCCGACAGAAACTTGAATGAAGACTGATTGTCATTCATACTAATTACTCGGTGACAACGAGTTGCCAAATCGCATTCCTAGAATCACAATAGATTGTGTTAGTACTGAAGTCGAAGAGATCTCCATCGATGGAGGGCGGATACAGGAATTTGTCTTTCTCTCTCTCATCCCATTTGAACGTGTACGTTAGAAAATGACAGAGATAGGGGCTGAAGTCACGTGATGTCTCCCTCTGCTATCCTTTTCTAATACATGTGTTCAAATGGGGAAAGAGAGAGAGAAAGACAAATCCCTGTATCCGCCCATGCCGTCAATCATTAGCTGGTCCATTTATACACTGAATAGATTCCGAATACATAACAAACAAACAAAAATACATACCGAAAGAAACTTCATAAAATGTAAAATTTCCCTTTTTTTTTGTAAAACAAGACCAATATTAGAGATTCTCACCTAAAACAAAGAGAAAGAAAAGAACGATTTAGCATTATTTTCTACACGTTTACACTAACAATAAGAAATAATTGGTTGATTAAGGGGGACAATCGTATAGGTGAGGCTGATGTAAGTATACAAAATCACTATAATCAAACACTTTTCTTGTAAATTACTGAACAACTTGGCTTAAGATCATTTCAAATAAATTAGCAGAAAGATTTTTTTAGGGAAATTTACAGGAAATGCGCTCATTGCAATTTCTGAGGCTTCACATTTCAATCGAGGTATAGAATCAAAGCCAGTTGCGGTAAGGTAAATGCAAAACAAAGGAAAAATAAGTTAAGATTGTTAAAAATACTCTTAGATCAGCCATTCTCATCTGAGCGTGACGTCCGTTACACCTTTTAAAGTTAAAAAAGTGGGTGAAAACCAACTTTCAAAAATTAATAAAAATATGCGTTGGATTAAAAGCAATGGAAAGTTGCATCCCTGAAAATATGAAGTATTAAACTCAACTAATAAAGAAGCCACAGGGAAATAAAAGGCGTAACGGACGTCACGGTCGTCACGCTCGATTGAGAATGGCTGAGATACAAGCTATTGTAGGTACTAGTGAAAAAATCATGCTGTATACGATTTTTGCAATAAAAGTGAGACGAGAGAGAACAACACTATCGAAGAATTGAAGATTGTCGCGAGAGTTTCATGAGCTAAGTTTCGCCTTCAAGGTTCTGGTTCGGCCACTCTTCATACTCCTCACACCTCGCAGGTGAGAGACCAGTGCGGGTGGGATGGGAAAGCCGTTGCAGATCAGTCCCACACTTACACCCATAGCTGATTATGTGTGAAAATCTTGCGACAATCTTTAATTCGTCGATAGTACATATAGGGGTCACGTGAGAATGAGAGATAGTTTGAAACGCCCAAGGAACTTTGAATATTAATGTATATTAATGGAACCAATAACGAAACCTGAAAGAAAGCTTTTTGAGAGCTCTGTCGTTTGATAAAAATAAATCACACGCAGACCCAATTTAGTCAATAGTTCAATCATAATTTAAAATTGTAATGTTATTGGATCTAAACGTGATGTTTTTATCAAATTGATGGGCTTTCAAAGCACTTTCTTTCATGAAAGAAAGCTTTTCGCTTCGCTACGGCTTTACACTTAATTGAATTTTTTTGTTTGGTTGAAAAGTTATAAAAGAGAGTCAATTTCAAAATTGACAATTTGCCGAGAGGCGTTTGATAAAATGCTTTGTTTTGACTATAATTGCCTGCAACTGATAATTATAATTTTTTTTTTCGGTGTTCCATGGTATGATGTGAAAATTTCCTAACTTCCCATTCGTGAATATTTTGCAGCCTTGTAATGACTGTAAATTTGAAAAGACGTCGGATTGAGGGGACCTCCGTTGATGTAAAACCTAGAGGCCTATCATTTACTTCATCGATAAACCGATCGTTAAGACTGTCTGTCTATGCGTGATGCTATTGGTCAAAAATTGTAAAACTTGGCTGTTACTATGATAACCATCGTTTAAAACTTTTAAGTAACTTTTAAGTGTTTTCAAAGAGTCCGCGGGTGCACTTTGATCACCATTATCACCTTTCCGAGCTGAGGGTTCCGCCGTCTTCTCATTTCCTTTAATTTTATGCCATTTTTCTCCAAAGTGAAACCAAAAAAGGGATTGCTGTGGCTAGGCTACTTGATTCTGAGACAGTAAACACTGGTAGTGAGGGTCCAAAAAACTTACTGCAGCAAACAGATAATCGTCGAGTAATCGATCTCAGTGGCGTCGCGTGCCATCTATGGCAACAATGCTTTTCCTCCATTTAAACTCATTAAATAAATCGAATTTTTCTTGTGCACTGTGCACCCCCTGAATTCGACCTATTACATAAGTTCAAATGGATAGAATGCAGTGTTGCCAAATTGCACGCGACGCCGCACTGATCGTTCTTCTCTTAATAGTCTTCATAGTCTCTTGAACCGCTTTTAAGAAATCAGCGAACCGGTTCAAATCCCGTCCGGTTCGGTTCGGGTTCCGATTCAAGGCGATTTCTACAAAACGGTTCACGGTTCGGTTCGCGGTTCACAGATTTGAAGGTTCGGAGCGGTTTTCAGTTCAAAGCCCTATTTAAGAGCCTGTTTTTCACAGCCATTCAATGATCAGCCTTTAAATAACTTTTACGTAATGGGCTCTTTAACGATGGTTACCACAGCAGCATCCAAGTTTTACAGTTTTGGACCAATAGTATCACTCATACTGACATTTATTGACAATCGGTTTATCAATGAAGTAAATGATCGCCCCGCCCCGCCCCCCGATTAAATGCATTCTAAACGTCATTTGAAGTCTATGATAGTTTTCCAAGCTGATGGATAACAGATGTTCACTAAATAATTTTCTCTCTCTCTCTCTCTCTCTCTCTCTCTCTCTCTCTCTCTCTCTCTCTCTCTCTCTCTCTCTCTCTCTCTCTCTCTCCTTTCTCCCCCCCGCCTGATGTGATAATATCTTAAAAGAAAAACTTGGAAGATTTTCCACCGAAATAAGACAACATCGCTCGGAAACTGGCGCCAGAATCAAGGACAAGCCGTGGTGATGCGTATCTCTTTGATCACGTGCAAAAAGCCATTCATGTGGAATACGGCATAACTTACATAATGAATTCGTATCTGGGAAAAAAAGAAAAGAAAAAAAAAAAAAAAAAAAAAAAAAAAAAAAAAAAAAGATACTCTCATAAACGTAACGCTGATTGTGAGGTGAGGACAGGCGCGCAAAGGCGCTGCTGCATGGTCCCGTCTTATCGCTCGTTTCCTGCGTTGCCAGATTTGAGGTTAAAACCCATATATTTTACATTGAGTCTTATCAGAAATATAAGGTTTGAAGCCGTACATCTGACAACGCTGGAGTCGTTTTAAACGTACGCGCCCATTCTATGAGGTGCCAGATGTGAGGAAAATTCACCTGTTCATTGAGGTCGCCCTATTGATTAAACTATATATAGCTTGGGCATCGCATTCAATTTGGCAACACAGTATTTCCTCCGTCCGTAGCAGCGAGAAATGTCGAACTCTTGGGAATGCACATTGCACGGTGCACTCCCTCGAATCGATACTTTACACGCGGGTTTACCAACAAGCGATACTATTATCTAGAGTAGCAGTCTAATGGGTAACCTGCGAAACCACAATGGAGGATTTTTAGGTTAGGTTTAAAGTGTAGTTTTTTTTCATTTATTCCCGTGTAATCGATCCACCGTGCGATTGCACCAGTGGCGTCGCGTACAATTTGGCAACTCAGCTTCATATCCATTTAAACTCACGTAAAAGGTCGAATTCTGGGGGTGCACAGTGCACAAGGGGAATTCGATATATTTATTGAGTGTAAATGGATGGGTCGCATTGTTGTCAGATGGCATGCGACGCCACTGGATTGTACTAAAATACATGGGAATAAGTTGGACAAATTATAGCTTGAACCTAACCTAAAAATCCTCCACGGCGGTTGAGCAGGTTTTCCATGAGATTGCCACTCTGGATAAACGTATACCTATAGCTCGTTATAGTTCACAGGGACGCAACGCAGCGGTAGCATAAATGTATACTAAGCGACTCCACTGATTGCGATGTAAGTACCAGCAAATTCAAAAGTTTTGACGGTCAATAGGTCTGTTGCAAACTTTTGCTACAACTATAAAGAGTGTTTTATCGTACGTAAAATCGCCCGAAAAGTCCATTGGTGGGATCAGAAAGTCATGAAATGAGATAATAAACTCACAAGAGACGTTTAATGAAATCCAAGATGGCGGTAAAATATCGAGAAATCTGTATGCATGCACCTTTAACATCCAAGGATTGCCAACGTTGACAACCTCACAGCCTCAGTGGTTATGGGTCTATTTAGTTGTGATTGGGTGTGATCGATATTGTGAGGTTGGCTATCCTTGCATGTTCGTGGTGCATGCATACAGGTTGCTCGATATTTTACCGCCATCTTGGATTCCATTAAACGTCTCTCGTGAGTTTTAAACTGCATTTTATGACTTTCTGATGCCAGCCACCAATGGACTTTTCGCGCGATTTTACATGAGATTGAACACACTATAGCGCTGTAGCTAAAGTTTGCAACAGACCCATTGACTGTTTTACTAAGAAGCGGGAAATTTAAAATCCGGGAATCTGATTGGCTTAGATGTTTTTTTTAATTGCAAAATCTACATTCGATTGGTCAATTTTGAATTTCCCACTCCTCACTAAAAGAGTCTCAAATTCTTGACTGCCAAAACTTTCGCATTAGATAGTACGGAGACGACTTCTTATTGTTATATTTTGGCTTACGTATAGGCCAACTGCAAAGTCTAAACTCGTTGAGAGTTGTATTACAGGTAGCCTACTTTTAAGAATCGTCTGTTATCCTTTATGTCCTTGATTGTACAAGCGGGGACAAAGATAGATGGCAAGGGTATTCAAGGACTTTCAGATGCTTTTAACCCTTTCGCTCACCGTGTCCCATATAAGGGACGACATTTTACATGGAGCCTTATGGAAATTGGACGAAATTGATTCGCACATGAAATCATATGAGAAAAGTTCGTTCAATTTAATGGTATAGGTTTCAGATTACGGTGACACTTTTTTCATAATTCGTGTGCGAAGTAAGGGTTCATGTAATTTTCACGCAGTTTTACTCATGCGTCGACCCTAGCTATAACGCTACAGCATAAGTTTGCAACAGACCTATTCGAGAGCCACCCCGCTATGATTTCCATCGTAAATAAAATAGACATGAATGAGCTCCCTACCGCCATCCATCCGAACATAGCTATTTATGAATGAACGTATGGTCTGTAATACACATGTGTGCACCGACTGACGCGCGACCAGTGAAACAACTATCACAAACTTGTCCACGAGACTCGTTTACAGACGATTGCCACGTGCGAGTGACGTCCGCCAAGGTCGGGGACCATCGAAAAAAAAAGAAAAAAACTTGCGGTTTTTGTGTCAAACGGGTGCTACACACAAAAAGTAAACAAACGTCATCGGAAAAGGCAACGATGAATGATGAATGGGTGCGAAATGCGAATGATGACACTGGTGGATCCGAAAGATTGTCTTTCTCTTTCCCTGCCCATTTGAACGCATGTGTTAGAAAAGGAAAGGAGAGGGGGCGAAAGTCACGAGACTGCCCCTAATCTTTCCTTTTCTAACACACGCGTTCAAATGGGCGAAGAGAGAGAAAGACAATCTCTTGGATCCGCTGGTGAATGATGAATGATGATGCAAAAATGCTCCTCAGAGCAATCAGCATACATGTTCTTGTATGAGTCTGTATCTGTGAATGTACGTTACTGCGTTTGAATGTGTGTGTGTGTGTTTAGCACGAATATTCGCGAGGTAATTTTATCGGAGGTCTTTTTAGTCACTGCGTAGTAAGTCTATAGTAATTAATGCACTCTCATAGTGTGCACCTTACATTAGTCATACTAGAGCAATCCAGCAATTTTCAATTCGTGCATGTGAACAGAGGATATTCGTGCTGAAATGATTGTGGTCCATGCTTTGTGCACGGTCCATTAAGGAGCTATCATAGAGCGTTTCAGGGAGGAATGCGGTCGGTGGGATGGTCTATCGTACTCTCTCAGGCAGTCGTACATAGGCTGTTCAAAAAGTAGTGCAACGGTCAATTTTTTGAACTTACGACAAAAGCTAGCAGGTTATGGTTTACGGATTCGTGTGGACGGCGTAAATATCGGTAAAATGAGACCTTGTTCAGCTGATTTGGTCAAAAACTGATCGAAATACACAGTTTCTCCCGAGTCGTCAGCGGCGGATCGGCCAGCGGTGGAAGAGCCAGCGGCGGACTAGCTACACCTCGTACGAGCGCTTCCAGGATTTTAGGGTACTTCCAGCAAAGAAAAAAACGAGTGACAGATAAGTGCGTGTATTGGAAGAAATTAACAATAAAAGCTTTTCCTACTATAAGTTACACATTCAATTACTCTTCATGCATTTGAAGACTCTATATAATTTCCTACCTTCTCGAATTAAAGCGAGAATTTTTTTGTTGTTAATTTCTTCTAATGCACGCACGCAACCAGTGGCGTACGCAGGGGGGGCGGCTAAGGGGGCTAAAGCCCCCCAGACCTCCAATTTATGGGGGTGGGGGGAAGGGGGGGAACAATTTTCCGTCAAACGCTCATCAGTGCGAGCCCCTCCCAAGAAAAATCCTGTGTACGTTACTGCACGCAACTGTCACTAGGTTTTTTCTTTACGAAAAGTACTCTAAAATCCTGAGGGTGCTCGTGTGAGGTTCCTCAGGAGAAACTATTTATTTCGATCAATTTTTGACCAAATGAGCTGACTAAGGTCTCATTTTATTGGTATTTACATCGTCTACACGAATCTGTAAACTGAAACTTTTAAGCTTTTTTCGTACGCTCAAAAAGTCGACCGTTGCATTACTTTTTAGACAGCCTATGTATACAGTTGAAGAGCCTTGTTCGATGAGTGCACCATTCTTTCTTGATGTAGAACATAGATTTTTACCTACAAGTGGTGACTCTCCCCACCCCCCCCTCTCTCTCTCTCTCTCTCTCTCTCTCTCTCTCTCTCTCTCTCTCTCTCTCTCTCTCTCTCTCTCTCTCTCTCTCTCTCTCTCTCTTCAGTCTTCCCCTTTCTCTTGTGAATGACATGTGTCATTATTTTAAAAGGTGAATTTTTACGAATGCACGGGTAAATGCGCTTGAGACAGCCTATCTTTGAATGATAGTAATTAAAATTGCGTTTTGCCTGCGGTTCCGTACGTTTTGGCTCAGAAGAAGCGATTCGAAGTCCTGTGCAATGCGCAGTTGAAATGCAAATGATAAAATCAATACATATAATTAATTAATTTATGCGACATAATAATAATTTATACACAGATTGAAAAAAACGGGTTGAAAGATTATAATATCCTGCTTTTTAATCATTTTCTTCAATTATTAATAGTTTTTTTTTGTTTTTTTGTTTTGTTTTTTTGTTTTTTTTTGTTTTTTTTTTGTTTTTTTTTTTCAAGGCGTGGCTTATTTGTTTTCTGTTTCACTTAAATTAATAATGTGCAATGTGCATACTTTCATTAATTAAGGAAATAAATCTATGCTAATCGTCAGTATAAAAGCAGGCGTGACCTCAATAAAAAACAAGAAATCACGACTTGTTAACTAAAGAATATCGTATTCTTTCTTTTTGTGTTGGGGGTGGGGGGTTGAAATGTGGATGTAGGCGTGTGGCAAGCTGAATGGACTGGACACCTTGTCCTTAATTTTTTTTTTGTTTCTCTCATTTGAACCTATAAAAAAGTATCGATTTTTTGGTAGTTCAATGATACCCCCAAACGAGTATTCTTTCTTTCCCGTAGGGTAACATGGAGATTGGAGAATCAACAGATCGGTCGCATTTCAAGAACCACCACTGATCCAGGGCAGCCGTTTTGCGTATAATCAATGCTATTTTTCAATTCACCGATGATTTCACCGGTTGAGAAAAGATTACACAGTTCAGCTCTATGTATTACTGTAATGAACTAAAATACTCGCATCTGTATTCTTTTCTCAACCGGTGAAGTCGTCGATGACTTTAAAAAATGTGCGGATATTTTAATTAATCAACGGAGTTTCCACCGATTAAGGAAAGATTACAGATCAGAGTATTTTCGTGCATTACAGTCATACACTGAACTGAACTGTGTAATCTTTTCTCAACCGGTGGAATCATCGGTGAATGGAAAAATAGCATTGATTATACGCAAAACGGCAGCCCTGCACTGATCAATTCGTTGACCAATAGAGTAAAGGACTATCCCGTTTGACTATCCTTCACTCCGTGAGCATCGATACTTTCCTGTGGATTTATATGGATATTTCATAGCTTTATCGCAATTTACGAGTCACCGCTGATTTAAATTCGTCGACTGACGAGTCACAAAGGGTTCGTCGAATTCATGAAATGGGGCTCTTGCAAACTTTTGCAGTAAGGAAATGAATAGACCATTCTGATGTAAAAACCAGCAAAAATCACGAAAAATCATACACTAAGAAAGTCTATAATTCAGTAATAAACTTACAAAACTTCTCAATCGGCAAGATCGTAATGGCGGTTCGACGCAGGTATCATGGGAGATTCCTGGTCTAATTTGTCATTTTTTCTACGGAAACACAGATATACGTCTCAAATTGGATAGGAATCTCCCATGACTTTTGCTACAGGGGATTGAAGAGTTGATTCTTGCATAAAAACCTGTAAAAACGACAATGAGCACACTGAAAGATCACGAAATTTACTCTCAGAATTGGGCATAATGGCGGTTCGACGCAGGTATCATGGGAGATTCCTGTCTAATTTTTCACTTTTTCTACGGAAACACAGAGATACGTCTCAAATTAGATAGGAATCTCCCCCATGGTACCTGCGTCGAACCGCCATATTATGCACGATTCTGATTGTGAGAGTAAATTTCGTGATCTTTCAGTGCCATGCTCATCGTCATTTCTACAGGTTTTAATTCAAGAATCATCTCTTCAATCCCCTGTAGCAAAAGTTCGCAAGCGCCCCATTGTTTGAACCGTCCATCCCGTTTGAACCTTATCATAAGTATCGATTTTTTGGGGGGCTTAACTGCACTCTATGAGCAGTGGCGTACGCAGGGGGGGGGGGGGCTAAGGGGGCTCAAGCCCCCCCAGACGTCCGATTTTTGCGGGTGGAGGGGAAGGGGAGGAACAGTTTTCAGTCAAACGCTCATCAGTGCGAGCCCCTCCCAAGAAAAATCCTGTGTACGCCACTGTCTATGAGCATCGATACTTTTCTGTGGGTTTATAGGGATAATTCATAGCTTTATCGCAATTTACGAGTCGCCGCTGATTAACATTCGTCGACTGAAGAAATAAAAGGTTCGCCGAATTCATGAAACTGTTTTATACCCATGATATAATTTCACAGTCAAGAGCATTTCAGTTGTCGAACTTTATTTCGCCTTTTCGCCGTATTTGAATTTCACGGCCGCCTGCGCTTCGCCTCTCTGAAGCGTGGTATGACGTGTACCGAAGGTAAAAATAGCGGAAAGTGTACTCCCAAAGGTATTTGAATAATAATGAAGGTCAATTTATATACTTATCCCTTTCGCGGGTCGTCTCACTACTGATTATGGAACCGTATTCCGGCTATATAACTTATATTGTTTACCCATGAAAGAAATCCGAGTCGCCTCATTAACTCATGAATTGATGGCGGGAAAATTCGCGGATTGACGGAGAGTTCATATAATCACACACAACTTCAGTGGGGAAGCGTGCAATCTGGCAACGTTGCATTGAGCTCATTAAAACGCATGAAAAATATCGAATTATCTAGGAATCGCCGATGACTGACGGATTCGACCTTTCCTAAGGGTTCAAATAGACAAAATTCCATGTTGCCTATAATATCACGCTTCGCCACTGCACAACTTCTTCGAAGGAAATGGCTCAGAGTACATACCGCTTTAAAGAGGCCGTTCGTTCGGACTCAATTAAAACAGAAAAAGTATAACAATTCATTACAAGTATGTTCGTAACTTTTGCAGTAAACAAAAAAATTGTAATTCTTAAATGTACCATAACTTTCAAAAGAAAAGTATTTTCACCAAAAGACTTTTCGCCCAAAAGCTCAGAGTTAGTAGTCGGCCAAGTCAGAAAACTACACGTTCTGGTTTTGCTCCCAAAGAAGCTGATATCCGAACGCCAAGTCAAGATATTTTCTTCCCCCCTCTCTCTCTCTCTCTCTCTCTCTCTCTCTCTCTCTCTCTCTCTCTCTCTCTCTCTCTCTCTCTCTCTCTCTCTCTCTCTCCATCACAGGAACTGTTAGAACGCTAAAAGATCTGTTTCGGCGTTCAAAGATAGTGAAATCATAGAACGCCAAGTCTGGGATTTCTTTTTTTTTACTTAAAACTAGCCACTTTTACTTTAATGCATCCGAAATTGCATACCCGCTCTAATGAAGGCGCCACTAACATCCGTCCTCATCAAAACTCCTTGGAGTTATGCAATGTGAGTGAAGAGAAAAAAATAGTCGGGTAAAGAAAATGTTGGTAAAGAATAGTTGGAAAAGAAATTTAAAAAAAAAAAAAGAAAAAATGAAAAAAAAGAAAGAGGAAAAAGACTTGAGCCGTGACATTTTTCGGTTTTAATAACATTAAGAGGTATTCAATAGAGTTGAATTGATGAATCGATGCATTTGAGTGTGAAGCAATTGGGTCACGGCTCAAGTCTTTTTCCTCTTTCTTTTTTTTCATTTTTTCTTTTTTTTTTTAAATTTCTTTTCCAACTATTCTTTACCAACATTTTCTTTACCCGACTATTTTTTTCTCGTCACTCACATTGCATAACTCCAAGGAGTTTTGATGAGGACGGATGTTAGTGGCGCCTTCATTAGAGCGGGTATGCAATTTCGGATGCATTAAAGTAAAAGTGGCTAGTTTTAAGTAAAAAAAAAAGAAATCCCAGACTTGGCGTTCTATGATTTCACTATCTTTGAACGCCGAAACAGATCTTTTAGCGTTCTAACAGTTCCTGTGATGGAGAGAGAGAGAGAGAGAGAGAGAGAGAGAGAGAGAGAGAGAGAGAGAGAGAGAGAGAGAGAGAGAGAGAGAGAGAGAGAGAGAGAGAGAGAGAGGGGGAAGAAAATATCTTGACTTGGCGTTCGGATATCAGCTTCTTTGGGAGCAAAACCAGAACGTGTAGTTTTCTGACTTGGCCGACTACTAACTCTGAGCTTTTGGGCGAAAAGTCTTTTGGTGAAAATATCAAAAGTTTTGAAGATAAAAACTGCTTTTAATCATAGGGATTGTTTGAAGAATATTTAGCTGGCTGAGAATCAGGAAAACCTGTCTTATGCATTTTCTTCCATTCATTTAGATGGTATAAGCTTTCATCAAATTTCATCATTATTGTGCACCCAAGATATTTATCTTTGGGGGAAAAAACAAAAACCAAAACCATAAGGTGAATTAAAATCCATGTATGCTCAGCTCTTTTCGAACATGTTGGTTGTTTATGGTGTTTTTCTCAAAAAACACCATCTTAGAGTTGAAAAAATTTAAAATTTAAAAATTGTGAAATTTTCTGGTCCAGCTAAATTATAGGTGCTGAAAGATCACAACATTGATTCATGAGAAAAATTGGCCTAAATTTACTGTAATATGGTCCAAAAAAACCCATTTTAAGTGGGTCGTTAACGACCCAATGGGCATTTATGGGTTAAAAGAGCAGTGATATGATATCCATTCATAAGGCACACAGAAGAATGACTTCTTAGGTAGCATTAAAGCTCATACTTTATTTGGTCTCAAAAGATTGAATGTTATTCCACTGTCAAAATACCAGCTTTTAAACATGTTTTTACTTCTAATGTACTTACAGCATTTGGTATTTATACTGACATTATTGACATGGAAATAAACTTCAACTATACTTAAATATAGAATTCTTTAAAAATGTGACTGAAAAATTTTCCTTCAAATTAATTTTTCATTTTATTTCAAAATGGCATTGAATTCTTTCTTTTCATTCAGTTATTTTCTTTCTCAACCCTGGAATTAACAGAAACAGCTTCCAAGAAAAGTTTAGGAAATTACAACGTTCATTGGATTAAGAAAGTAGGTAGTCATTAAAATCCGAGCAGTTGATTTTTTTATTATTTTAAAATTGATCTGGAGGATTTATAGAACATTGCAATTGACTTTACACTTTGATATAAGAGGAATGATTGGTGGACTAATGAGTAATGACTCTGTCTTTCTCGAATGATGCAAATAACCGAGAGCTAAAATAACTGCTGGTGAAAAACCTTCTTACTATGCAAACCAATGAATTTCTTCAGGATGGGTGGAAAAAAGGAAGAAGAAACCCTAACAAAACAAACTCAAATATCTTTTTTACCGGTGATGTCTGTCTACCTAGCTCTATGGTTTCATTACAAACGCTTTTTATTCCTTACCTAGTTATTCATTGCTTTTGCACTTACTTCAGATGCTCTGACAGCTCAAAATTTTGTTTATTTCAGTTTTGCTGTTCATTAAAAGCGTTACTTCTAAGCTAACAAACTATTGAGTTCACTCTTGTTTTGAATTGCTGAAATCCATGGATGGATAGTTTAAGTTTTACATCTTATGATATGTCATCCTCTCAGATGAAAGTTGTTGGTCAATGGATACCCACTCATTTTAAACCTTTAAACCTTTTTTTACCTTCACCAGGGATTTAAATTCATCCTCATTTTATCTTGTAAGAGTCTTGCGCCATCTTGTGTTGTGCTGTGCTTGTTGATAGACCGTTGAACATTTCTTAATGCTTAAGCGCAGTAGAAGTAAAGCGCGTGTCTGCGCATAAACCCTGAGCGCTATCAGACGCCAAATAATTTGAAAAGACCTCTACTCAGTAGTGTCGCATGAAATCTAGCAATCCTGTATTTCATTCATTTAAATCCATGCACAATTTCACTTATCTAAATGGACAAAATGCAGCGTTGCCAGATTGCAGACAACCACACTGCCTCTATTTATTTTAGGGTGGAAATCACCACTTGCAATTAAATGAAATTAACTCGTAAGTTATTAACTTGCAGATTGAGGAGAATAACTCATATTAAAACGAAAGTTTCTGCTTCATTTACCAGTCTTAGGTAAGTAGGGTGATTAACAAGATGTACTTGCAAATGCAAATTTTTCTACTGCTAAGAATGCAAGCGTAGCGCATAACATTGCTTTGATCCACAAGAATACGCAACGTATCTCAAAAGTCAAAACTTTTGTGTTTGGTAGTGCACACACACATAAACTCAGTCTCTGGACTTACTGAGGCAGACCAAAAAGTGCGAGTTGCACTCAAATATTGAAAAGTCTGCCTAGGGTGAGAGTCACAGAGGATGCGAGCAATACTTGCTGCCTGAGGATGCCCAGTGGAGTTGTTTTCCCAAGTTGTCACGGTGGCGACTAAGGCTCTCCAGAGCTTTAAGCATCAAATGATTCTGAGTGAGACTTTAGAGGAGTCTTACAATCGATTACAAGTGATTAATCAATTTACAAACTAACTAATGAACTGAAAGGCAGACTTTTCCGAAACTATCAAATTAATACCTAATATGTTAATTAAAAAAAAAAAAAAAAAAAAAAAAAAAAAAAAAACTTGCTTGCAATTAACCTTGTTTACCGTCTCTGGGGTCTGATTACTTTCCAGGAGGCTGTTATGAACAATTGTATCGAAATTCCATCGAGTCGATGATTGAATACCTACGTGTTATTCTTATGGGTGGTGTCATTACGATAGGTTTCCTTCCGACAGAAATCCTCCCATCCCTGCAGAATTTCGACAATGACTCCTGAGCTATTGGAGATTTTCCGCGGAGATGGGAAGGTTTCTATCGGGATGAAACCTATCAGAATGATACCACCCATAAGCACAAACTCAATCATCAACTCGATGGCATTACGATACGATCATTCATAATCAGCCAGCTGAAAGATTACCTTCCGGCGAGTGAATTTTCTCAACTTGTTTAAGTTATCTCTGGAGCAGAATAATGCTTTGAGCAAATTGCTAACAGACATAATACAATGAATCATTCCAAATTGATAAGCCCTTGAACTAGAAAAGACACAGTACCAAAACCTAGGACAAACAGGAGCGCTCGTTTCAGAAGTGTAGGCGTACCTAGACCATAATCTTTGCCGAATTTCCAATTTTCATTTCTTCAAATCAAAACAAAACTTGCCTCTAACTTTAAACTTTTGATTTTAGTTCTTTAACTTCCTTAGTTAAAAGTCTACACTCAAATTCATTTTTATTAATGTTCAGTTTGTAACATGAGAAATAACGTTGACAAATTCCGAAGATTATCGGTCTAGGTGCGCCTACACTTCTGAAACGACCTATACCTTATGGGATGTCACTCGAAGAATAATGCGTTAAAAGCACAGCACACTTGGCCTTGGTAGTCATGATTCTCGGTGCTTCAAGTTTAATAACTCATTCCATGTACATAACTCTGGCATTTCACATTGTTATATCGGATCAGAATATTTGACAAACCAATATTGCGGGTTGGTGGCAGGAGCCGCATACCTACACTTAAACAATTGGAAACTGAAGATTGGAGTTGATTGATCAGTCATTCCACTAGCTAAAAATTACCGTTTATTACTCTCACAAGATAAAATGAGGGTGGATTTGAATCCCTCGTGAAGGTAACTCTGAAATGATTGAGAAGAAAATGTCTGTATCCATTGACCAACAACCTTCATCTGAGAGGGTGACATGTCATGAGATAAAAAACTTTAACTATCCATCCATGGACTTTGGCGAATCGAAACAAGAGTGGACTCAAAGTTTGTTAGCTTTGAAACACTTTGAATGAACGACAAAACTGAAATAAACAAAATATCCGATTGAGTAAATGACAGTTACCTGTAAACATCGTGACCGTAAGTGAGAAGTGATACATAACCTAACCATGGACGAAACTCCAACAACAACAACTGAGACCAGAGACTGAGCCGTACCCGCCATCTTTGATCTGATCTTTGGTTATCAAAAGATTTGAAAGCTCCGACTCTTCAATCTGGCGACATTCCCTTATTCAGCAATGAAATCGACCAAACTTTGCAAAGGTTTCTTCCTTAGACTATAAGGAATACGACGGTACTAAGTTTTTTTAAATACGAGTGACGGTAAATGCTGTAGCCCTGGCTAAATATTGGTCCTGAAACCATCAAATTTAAGCGATTTATTCTAAATATCTCCCTTATTATTTAGCGAATTGCCATTTCCTTGAAAAGCCGCTACCACGAAGACAAGACGGTTCCAACGGTACCAAGTTTTTAGTAATCCGTTCTATGGTTGACCCGGAAATGTGGTGAGTTTGTGGACATTAGCGGAGCACAGCGAAATGCGATTTTTGACCTAATAAATAAGGGTTTTTAAGCAATTTCTTCCTTCAGTCGAAAATATACGAAATTTCAGGGTCGATGGGAGATATAACATGCAATACTGATTCCAAATATGTGCAACACTTGAGGGTTTTGTTCAACGGTTTACTAGAAATAGTAGTCAACAAGTCGCAATTTTCATGAAAATGCCCTAAATGAGCTGATGCGTGTATAATAAGTGTTCACGGTGCTCTCCCAGGTTTCGTTTTCTGACTTGGCCTGGGCGGCTTCCGCCACTTATGATCCTGGTCGAAATTCTCATTCTTAAATTTTTCCGTTGTTTTCAGAATTTGCGATTTTTCAAAACTTATCTACTCTAAAATGGGCATTCTGCTAACTCCTTAAACACTCGAAAGTCACAAAATTGCTCAAAGCTTACCGAATTTGAAGTAGTAAAAATGTTAACTAAGGTACAGTCGGGGACAAAAATAATGTCAGACGACTCCTTGGTTTATGATATATGTAGGCCACCTGCAATGCTTAAATCCATTGAGATGAGGATTGCGGGTAGCCAACATCCAGGAGTCGTCTAACATTCTTTTTGTCCCCGACTGTACTTTTTTTTGAAAGTCAAAGTACGTACTATGACCTTCAACAAAAAGTCCTCTCATCGAAACGGCCTTTAATCATGTTGTCCATTATTTTTCAAAGAGTTTTAGATTTTGTAACGCATACTTTCAAGTGGCAATGTTGTTAGACTCTGAAATAACGGAAAACTACAAAAAAAAAATTTAAACTGATCAAGAAATGGAAGAATGGAAATGTCTCCCAAAATACTTTCTTTTGAAAGTCGAAGTACAAATGGGCCTTTCAAAGTTGAAGTGCGACGTAAGTCCAAAGATTGATTTTCAGAATTCAATCTTGAAACCGATAAGTTTCCTCATAAGGGTCAAGGGGTTCGTGCTGACTCGAAAAATCCTATAAAAGCCTTCATATTTTTTTTCCAATTTAAAAATCTCCTACGAGAATCGACTGGAACACCCTCGAATTCGACCTTTTCCATCTGTCTAAATGGATTAATTTCAACGTTGCTAAAGTGCACGATTCGCTACTGGAATCGACTACAGTTCTCCCCTATTCGAACCGTTGCGATGTAGATGTAGAAACCTTGATCAGACACTGTATGTCAACATGTCTGTAACAGCCGCCGCTGTAACGCAAAGCGTTATTTACATTGTTTTTACAATATATCTGGGGGGCTTCTATTCATGAACCGGGCCCCTACTTAGATAGAGCTACATTTCAAAAACAGCGTAAATAACGCTTGGCGTTTCCAGTTGTTTTCCTTGGCATGCACGCCAGAACAGTGCAGCTGATATTGATCCTATCCCAAACAGCTGTTTGAAAACAATTTTTTTTTCTCATCGCGGTATTAAAAATAATTACTCTTGCATTCAATATCCCCACATTTCCTCCCGAATTAAAACAAATATTTTATTTACCCCCCCCCCCCCCGTCAGCTATCACAACCCAACAAGAAAAAAAAAAAAAAAAAAAAAAAAAAAAAAAGATAAGCGGGGATGTGCCATAATAATTGAAAAGGTATTTATGGAATATGGAAGCATAAAACACGAGGTTTGCTACTCATCACTGCAATTCCAGTATATGATGGTAACAGGATTTCCTGTGAAGAGCAAACCTGATGTTTAGATAGCTCTCATTCAACAAATCGTCATGATTTCTCAGATTACAACGTAGTATTTGTATTCTGTTACACCATATAACCGGATAGAGGGGGGGGGGGGGGGGGACCAAATAAACATCGAAATCTGAAGTAGTACCGCGCAGTGATACGTTACCATGCACGTTTGTCAAATCGCACCGAATAAAATTCGCCTACAACCATAGTTTCAATTAGTGGCAAAGTCGTCAGAAGAATTTTTCTACAATTTCACGAATGGCAACGATTCGCTAAATAGTCGAAAGCTCAGGGTTGTTCGATGCTCAATTCGTTTGCAGTCCTGAAACATGCAAGTTCCCAGTTTCACGGCATCACAAATGCCACGTTGACTTTTAACCTTTGGACAAGTTAGAAACCATTGTTGTCACATCATGCGACAAAAATCGTCGCATGACCATTCGAGCCCATGGAAACTCAGGGTGGGTTCTTGTAAGATTTTTGACAGCAACGAAACGGTTTCAGTCTTACTCCAAGTTAAATTTCAATCGCGTGATAAGTGCACGTTCTTTTTTATTTTGTATTTTCCCGCGCTTTTAAAACTTTCGAGACCCTCCAACGAAACTAAAGGTAGGCGATACAGGAATAAAATGTGAATAGCCGTGCACTTACACGGTTCTACAGAGCGAGTTTCAAAAGAAAGAAAGGATAAATTTACTCTTTTAGATACTGTGTTTACATACAGTAGACATGTACTAACAATTTTACCGATTTTCTACACCATAGGTCTCAAATAACCACTCAAGGAAAAGAAAACATAGGAAGCAGCGACATGACAGTTGTTTCAATTTTCCTTAACCGGCTTGACATAGAAAACGTCACGAACAAAATAGGAACTGATAAAAATGAAAAGTGAGCAATTACAGGATTGACAGGAAGCCAGGAAGCAGGATTGACGCTAGTACCTATATGGCATATCACGCAAAACTGGCAACGTTGTAGATGTCTTGTATAAACTCACGTCAAAAGGTCGAATTTGAGAATATTCAGTGTAAATTTAATGGGGCTCTTGCAAACTTTTGCTACACGGGATTGAAGATTTGATTCTTGCATAAAAACCTGCAACAATGGCGATGAGTACACTAAAAAATCACGAAATTCACTCTCAGAATCGAGCTTAATGGCGGTTCGACGCAGGTATCATGGGAGATTCCTATCTAAATAATTGAGACATACCTCTGTGTTTCCGAAGAGAAAGTGGCATATTAGATAGGAATCTCCTACAATGGCGCACCGAAGGGGGGGGGGGGGGGGGGGGTGTTAGGGTTAACCCCCCCCCCCCCCAAGCCTTAAAAAAAAAGGGAAGGAGAGAGAGAGAAATAGAGAGAAAGAGAGAGAGAGAGAGAGAGAGAGAGAGAGAGAGAGAGAGAGAGAGAGAGAGAGAGAGAGAGAGAGAGGATGTCGTTCCTTCACGAATAGAAGGAAGGGAAAGAAAAAAAATCGTGATCAGCTAGGAAAGGGGGTTCACGGGGAACAAATTTCATATTATCCGCTTTTGCTTAAGAGTTATTCACTATGGCGGGGGGGGGGGGGGGGGGGATAAAATCTAACCCTAAACCCCTCGATGAACCCCCTCCATGAATATTCCATGGCTCCTTCATCCACATTCCTTTTGACTCTTCTCCCTCCAAAATTATCATGAGTCAAGAGTAACGATTTCACGAAGGCAAAATCGAAAATATATTTGAACATTTCAATTTTACTGTACATGAAAGTACCGTAAAATTCAATCTGAAGGTCAGGAAAATTGAAAAAATTTCCGGGGGAGGGCCCCCGGACCCCCCCTCCCTCGGTGAACCCCTCGGTGAATATTCCATGGCTCCTTCAACGACATTCCACTTGACTCTTCTCCCTCCAAGTCGAGAGCAAAGAATTCATGCAGCAAAATCGAAAATATATGTGAGCATTTCAATTTTACAGTACATGAAAGTACTGTCAAATTCAATCTGAAGGTCAGGAAAATTGACAAAAATTTCCGGGGGAGGGCCCCCGGACCCCCCCTCTCGGTGGGCCGCTCGGTGAATATTCCATGGCTCCTTCAACCACATTTCACTTGACTCTTCTCCCTCTAATTATATGAGTTGAGAGCAAAGATTTCATGCAGCAAAATCGAAAATATATGTGAGCATTTCAATTTTACAGTACATGAAAGTACTGTCAAATTCAATCTGAAGGTCAGGAAAATTGACAAAAATTTCCGGGGGAGGGCCCCGGACCCCCCCTCTCGGTGGGCCGCTCGGTGAATATTCCATGGCTCCTTCAACCACATTTCACTTGACTCTTCTCCCTCTAATTATATGAGTTGAGAGCAAAGATTTCATGCAGCAAAATCGAAAATATATGTGAGCATTTCAATTTCGCAGTACATGAAAGTACCGTAAAATTTAATCTGAAGGTCAGGAAAATTGAAAAAAAAATTCCAGGGGTGGGCCCCTCGGTGAATATACCATGGCTCCTTCAATCACATTCCACTTGACTCTTCTCCCTCCAAGTCGAGAGCAAAGAATTCATGCAGCAAAATCGAAAATATACGTGAGCATTTCAATTTTACAGTACATGAAAGTACTGTCAAATTCAATCTGAAGGTCAGGAAAATTGACAAAAATTTCCGGGGGAGGGCCCCCGGACCCCCCCTCTCGGTGGGCCGCTCGGTGAATATTCCATAGCTCCTTCAACCACATTTCACTTGACTCTTCTCCCTCTAACAGTGGCGGCTCGTCAGGTGTAGTTAGTGTAGTGGCACTACACCTACTTTTTCAAGTTTTTTTTTTTTTTTTTTTTCTTTTCAAATTTTCAAAGATAATGGTCACTCTTGATTTAAAATTACTGGATTTCGGAGAAATTAAAGGGGGATAAGAGAAAAAGAAGTTGTAAAGAGCACCGAATTATAAGAACATTTGTATGAGAGCAGCGCAACAAGGAAGATGAAAGACGCGATCGGAGAGCACGATTATACGCACTACGCAGCAGCAGTCGGGCTCGATCGGGTAGTGTAGGGTAGTGGAGTTCGAGTCAACCACACGGTTGTCATGACAACTGCTACTCGCCCATGTATACGCTACTCGCTCCAGTGCTGTGACTCTCTGTCAACATGCTATAGTCTGTCCGCTCTAACTTGAGACCTGAGCGGGCAATAAGTTAATTTCGAAAAATGGAGAATGGCAACATCGCTCGGGTGTGCTGAGCGATTGCTCAGCAAGCGCGCCGTAGCCCTATTGTCATGCAGTATATTATTCGCTGCCGCGTACAGGTAGCCACTGTCCCTTTTTTCTTCCAGTCATCAGTGAGCTTCAGCAAAATGCAATTTTTTTTTGCTTTGCAAATTATCAGTGTTTCGGCATCAGTTCTGAACCCAGCTTGAATTTCTGATGGAAATGATACCCAGTTTACTTTACTTTCATCTCATCTTATTTTTTTTGCCTACTCAACAAGTAGACATACATACCAAAACACATTGGTGTGTCAGAGCTGCCGTATTGCGTATAATTCATGGCATTTTTCAATTCACCGATGATTCCACCGATTGAGAAAATATTACCCAGTTCTGTTCAGTGTATGGCTGTGCTGGACAAAAATGCTCTAATCTGTATTATTTTCTCAATCTGTGCAATCACCGCTCGATTATTAAAATGTCCGCAAGTTTCTTGAAGTCATCGCTGGTCGTGAAATTATTAAAGATTCGAGTATTGTAGTGCATTACAATTTACAATAGTATACTGAATAGAACTAAAATGTGTAATCTTTTCTCAACCGGTGGAATCATCAGTGAATTAAAAAATGCCATTGATTATATTAATTATACGCAAAACAGAAGCTCTGCGGGTGTATATCGCATAGTTTATTCATTGAGACAAAGTTTTTAAATGAAGGAGAGAAAACAACTTGTATGCATTTTGTGAAGTCAGCTGATAGTCTCTCAGGGCTACGCACATTCTTTCCATAACGGCGTGACGAAGAAGTAAGAAAAGAAACTCAGTTTTTTTTCAATTTTTTTTTTAATTTCTCCTCCGTAGCGCTCATTATTTTCCGTTTTATTTTACTTTTATTTTAAAAACAATTTTGTTGGGCGACCCCCACCGGCAGAGAAAAGATTCCAGATTAGAGTATTTTCGTGCTTTAGTAGTCATAAACTGAACTGAACTGTGTAATCTTTTCTCAGTCGGTGGAATCATCGGTGAATTGAAAATACCGTTAAATGTACGCAAAATCATCGGTCGGGTCTCCACCGCGGTGTCGGCTCGTGAAATGCGATTTTTTGTTGTCTTCTCCATTTAAAACTACAGAAAAGTATCGATCTTCAGGGGGTTATTTTATAATTTGATACAACTCTCCGTGGTTTTTCTCTCTTTTTATTCATTTTTTTCATGCCATAAATGTGATTTGTTTTATTTAATCACTTTAACTGTCATATTAAGTTTAATCGGTTCGTACCAGCTCTCCTCGTGAACCTGAACCCCACCGAACCGACAATTTTGCCGGTTGAAAAAAGCACTGTTTCACACGAAAGTTAACCTAACGAATAGAATAAACAGCCACCCCGAAATTTATTCGATGTACGACAGCTAAGATTTGAACTTTTTTCCTTGCCTTCCCCTTCCTTAATAAATTAGAAAATTCATTCTTACAATTAGTCTGATTTACCCTTTCATAGTATAAAAACCTAATAATTTATAACAGAAAAAAAGTAATTAATGACTTTGATTTCATCAATTTTTTAAGAGACTGATAATCGCTCTTAATCATTGTATGAAACAATAAAAATAGATCAATGAAAAGTAGCTATGCAGGAAGCAATCCAAGGGTGGTGGATGGGATGAGGCGCATTTTGGGTCGTCGTAGTCCGAGAGTGGGACAATAGCCCTGTCAACTCGGCGGACTGACGAAGGTGAGCACTCCTACAACGTTGCCACAGCGTGCAAATCTACCTGAATCGCCAGGACTCAAGTTAGAGCGGACAGACTATAGCAAGTGTAGTTGAGGAATGAAACTCCACACCATCAATATGTTAGGAGTGAGGGCGGGGGAAGCTGTCTATGCTCTCGGTAGTCTCGGCGCGCCCGCGCCGCCTCGGTCCCTCAGGGCTCAGTCTATGAATTTGCACTTATTATTTGGCGCTTGCATTTATAAGTAGCTTGAGTTCCTTACTATCGAGTTATTGTTGTCGTTTTCAGTCCCCCCTCCCCCCCATATTATGAATCCCGTAAATGATTGTAGTTTTACTATTGATGATGAAAAAAGATGTTTTTATTGCAGGTTTTGCTCGAAAATTTACTTATGTTTTTAATGTTTTTACTTTTTTAAGTTATTAGCGGGGGGGGGGGGGTGGTTATTACTATATTGTCGCAGGAGAACTTTCGTGCCACGAAATAGTTAAAACAAGCAACAAATTAAATCTGAGGCAGGTCAAATTTTCGAAAACTTTCCGCGGGAGGACCCCCAAACCCCCCCTCCTACGGGGAGTGTCCTCCCAGACCCCCACAACTACACCTAATTTTTCAGTCACGAGCCGCCACTGCCCTCTAATTATATGAGTTGAGAGCAAAGATTTCATGCAGCAAAATCGAAAATATATGTGAGCATTTCAATTTTACAGTACATGAAAGTACTGTCAAATTCAATCTGAAGGTCAGGAAAATTGACAAAAATTTCCGGGGGAGGGCCCCCGGACCCCCCCCTCTCGGTGGGCCGCTCGGTGAATATTCCATGGCTCCTTCAACCACATTTCACTTGACTCTTCTCCCTCTAATTATATGAGTTGAGAGCAAAGATTTCATGCAGCAAAATCGAAAATATATGTGAGCATTTCAATTTCGCAGTACATGAAAGTACCGTAAAATTTAATCTGAAGGTCAGGAAAATTGAAAAAAAAATTCCAGGGGTGGGCCCCTCGGTGAATATACCATGGCTCCTTCAATCACATTCCACTTGACTCTTCTCCCTCTAATTATGAGTTGAGAGCAAAGATTTCATGCAGCAAAATCGAAAATATATGTGAGCATTTCAATTTTACAGTGCATGAAAGTACCGTAAAATTCAATCTGAAGGTCAGGAAAATTGAAAAAAAATCTCCGGGGGAGGGCCCCCGGACCCCAGGATTGTCTTGAGGGGTATTCCATACCCGCCAGACCCCCCGGAGTTTGAGTCGTACCAAACCCCCCCCCCCCAAGCAAATTTCTCTGTGCGCCACTCACTGATCTCCTATGATACGTCTGCGTCGAACCGCCGTTACGATCTTGTCATTTATGTGGTTATGTAGGTTTATTACTAAATTTTAAACATTGACGGTGTAAATTTCGTGATTTTTGCTGGTTTTTTCATCAGAATGGACTATTCATTTGCTCACAGCAAAAATTTGCAAGGGCCCAATTGTTTGATATGTTTCATGGGTTTGAATAGACGAAAAGAAACGTTGCCAGATTGCACGGAAAGCCGCTAGTGATGGGAAAAATTAAGGCGTTCTAAGTGCAATCCTGATGGGGGTTTTTTTTCTTCTTCTTCTTTCAAGTCCTTTGCGTATCCGATTCAGTGGCGGCTCATGCAATGTGGCAACAACTCTTCATTTAAACCTACGTAAAATAATCGATCTTAAGGGGATTCGCGCAACTTTCTTTGGAAGGTTAAAAAAATGATGCAAACAAACCAAGTCCGTGAATGTTCATCAGAGATTTCGATCATGGCTACCTCCTTCAAGATTCAATATCACGTCCCATAAATCCTCTCCACTGGCGCAACCAGGATCTCGTCCATCTCTCTCATTTCCCATTTGAGTGTATAAGTAGGAAAAGGTCAGAAAGAGGGAGTTTTATTCCCTTGTCTATCCTTGTCTAACATACGTTTTTTAATAGAGAAAAGAGAGAGATGAAGAAACTCTCGGTGCGCTACTGATCCTCTCTATTGCTTGAGCTCGTTGCTTTAAGGGGAGGTTGTAAGCCCTAGCTTCACCATGTTAATTTACCAAAATTGCAGGCACGTGCGCGCGCATTGCGGCAATGCGGCTGGACAGTGAGAAAGCTGAGGATACTTCGGGGAATTTCGAGAATGAGGAATAGGAAGAATATAAATATACACCTGGCAATAAAATGACCGACTATGCAATCAAGCAGGTCTATAGATTTTTCAGCAGCTGGACTTATTTTTCCTGACCCTATTTTCTCATCTTCTTGTCCACATCGAAAAAAGTCATGAATGTGCTGCGGACGCTCGGACGGGTTCGGTGCATAGCACCAAAACTGAGATTACTTTCCAAAAGAGCCTCAAGGAAAGAGAAAAATAATTAAGAATATAAACGAGCAGTGGCGAGGCGTGAAACTTGGCAACAATGTATTTTCTCCATTTAAATTCACCAAAAAAGTCGAACGATTCAGTCATCGGCGATGGCCAAGCACTTCGATCTTTCTTTCGTGTTTGAATGGGAAATAGGAAAGTTGCCAAATCGCACACCTCGCCTCTGTAAAGGAGTTGTTAGTGTTCGAATTCTGAGCCGTTGACTGATCTTACAAGCACCAATTTTCCTCATACTTCAGTTGATCCGCAGTGGCGATGGCGTCGCGCGCCATCCGACAACAATGAAACCACTCCATTAAAACTCATTAAATACATCGAATTTTCTTTGTGCGCTGTGCACCCCCTGAATTCGATCTTTGACACGAGTTTAAATGTGTAGAAGTTGCCGTAGCCAAATTGCACGCGACGCCATTGGTTGAGATTGTGATAGTCGGAAGAATGAAATTATGCGTACAATTCTGTCTTACGTCATCTTTTTTACGTAATGGAAACGTATATTTCTGATCACGACTGAAGAGACAATGAACCATACTGATTCATTACCAAAGGGTGTATCCACAGAGCTTTGTTCTAGGCGTGGCGCGTGGGGGGGGGGGGAGTTAAATCGAAAAACATACTAAAATTCGTTTGAGGGCTTTCTTCGGCTGATTTCGACCGCTTAAACAGACCCTCTTGTGAAAAACTCTCTATGCCACCGGTAACTGCACCATGCCAAAATTCAAGTCTTCGCAGCTCGACTTCACGAAGGGTGGAAACATTCTCACCTAACAAGGGGAAGGCAAAGGTGGGCCCGCTCCAAATGGAACGGGACTTGCGCGAAAACATAGTCCTTGGGGTCCTAATGAAGGCACTTACAGCACTTTTTGTGAATGGGCCCCTGAATTTGCAAAATTTTGATTTTAAAATGAGCCCCAGGGACGGCGGATAGTTATGTAGCCGAGAATCAATCCCCAGCTCACAACTGAAGTCGTGGCGCAACGACAGTGTAGTGAACTCCGGATTGCATGATCCCGAGTTCGATTCCTGCTGGCGGCGCTAATTTTTTCACGACAGTTGTGCTCATCTTTCTTTTCAATGTTGTTATGTTTCCTTCTTGTTGTTTGTTTGTATTTTAGTTTTGTTTTGCTTTTTGTTTTGTTTTTTTCTTTTTCAAAACCGTTTGAATCGAGTTATTCCACATATTTTTCATCCTGCATGCATCAGGTGTTACTACACTGTGCTTGTATATAAAAGTTAAGAAAATATTGGAAAAGAAAAACAACAGCACTTGAAAAAACAGACGGAAAAAAAAAGTTTCGTTGATCAATTTCCATTCGTCTTTTTGATTTTCTAATATTTTCTTAACTTTTACATACAAGCACAGTGAACAGTGGCGTAGATAGCACCCCCGCAGCCCCCGCGGCGCGGGGGGGCGCAGCGTCCAAGGGGCGCAAAAAAGCCAATGCGATTAAAGGCGCCTATCGGCGCCTTTAATCGCATTCGCCGTTGGGCTTTCTCAAGGTAGATGTATTAAACGTAAGCAAAAAAAAAAAAAAAAAAAAAATCAGAATGCGGGCCAATTTCAGCATTTTGGTGTCGTGTGCAAGAACTTGGAGGCGGCGCCCCTTTCCAATCGAAACCCTCCCAACCTCTGTCAAACGTTCTCATCTCCACTCCCCTCTTTCCAAACTTTCTCACTCTCTATGTTTTTACTAATTGAAACGGGGCGCCACCCCCTGCCGACCGTATGTATACCATTTGAGCGGCCCCTAAAATGATTATGAGGACGAATCAGTCGTAAGAAGGAGACCGACACACACTCGCAAAACGTTAGGGAATCAACAGCTTCAGCAATCATTACACCCTGTGGCGGATCCACGGGGATGAGCACCCCCCCCCCCAGAAGCCGCAATTTTTGCCTTTTTTCAGCAGAAAATAGCTCAAACTTTCTTACTGCAACGCTCCAAATTCAAAAATTTCAAGGGTGTCCCCTTCTTAAAAAAATTTTCTGGATCCGTCACTGATTACACCTATCTTTGACTGTCAGTTGCTTTGAGCTCTTGAGTTGTGATTCATTTAAGGAATATGCCGCAATATTTTTTATGGTCTGCAGGATTCGATCATTTCGATCCTTATCTCTCGCCGCTCGCGACTCCAACTTCATGATCGTCTTATCTTATACTTCGCTTTCCTGTCGGTTTAATTTGAGGCTGCCCTGGCGCCGGCTGACCCGTTCCCCCTTTTTTTCCAAGTTAGCAAGAAGACGCTTATCAAGCAATTTTTATATGAGTACGTAGAATGCGAAGTCTCTCAATTCATTCCCCTTGGTTTTTGGTGACTGTTTAGACCAAGTTTTAGTTAGTATGGATCGGTATCTTGTGCGCTCTGCTCGCATCGAAAGCTCACATGTATGTGACTTGAAGATAGAGATTTATCGCCTAGTTTATAGACTTATAGTTAAAGTTATAGTTTCCCGTCGCGCGCAATTTTTTAAGTTACCGTTCGTTAGTCCGTTACCTTATTACAGTATGTCGAAAAGAAAACTTAGTGGCGCTGAGTTTCGGAAGAAAAAGAAAGAAGTAAAAGAGGAAATTAGTAAAATTCCGAAGATTAAGGCATTTTTCAAAGGACGTGGTGATGGTGATGAAAGTGGAGTAGCCGGAAGCTCCTCCTCGAATTCCTCGATCAAATCGATTTTTATCAGTGATAGTGGTTCGGGATCGGGAGCCCAAGCAGTTGCATCGAAGGATAAAAGTGATAAAAGTGAAGATCAGCAAAAAGTTGATAGTGAATCAATGCGATCTCAAGATATCTCTAATTGGTGGTGTTGGTTGGGGGGGGGGGGTGAGCACGGGACAGGGGGCAGTCCAGTAGGGGGCGCCACTGTGAATCTCGCGGGGGGGCGCGAAATTCTTATCTACGCCACTGACAGTGAAGTAACTGCGTATACAGCACGAAAAGATGTGGAATAACTCGATTCAAACAGTATTAAAAAAAAAAAAAAAAAACAAAGAACAAAAAGCAAAACAAAACCAAACTACGAACAAGCAACAAGAAAGAAACATAAAAACATGGCAAAGAAAGATGAGCACGAGCACGCGACTGTCGTGAAAAATTTAACTCCGCCAGCAGGAATCGAACGCGGGATTTTGCAATCCGGAGTCCACTACACTGTCGTTGCGCCACGACTTCAGCTGTGAACGAGGGATTGATTCTCGGCTACATAACTATCCGCCGTCCCTGGGGCTCATTTTAAAATCAAAATTTTGAAAATTCAGGGGCCCATTCACAAAAAGTGCTGTAAGTCCCTTCATTAGGACCCCAAGGACTATGTTTTCTCGCAAGTCCCGTTCCATTTGGAGCGGGTCCACCTTTGCCTTCCCCTTGTAAGTATAAAATTTAATTTTGAGGACAAGACTCCTTTCTAAAATGACGGATTCGTGTGTGTTCTTCCCAATAATTCCCAATGCTATTCTACTTAATGATTTCGAGAATTTCGATCAAGTGATGATTCAAGAGTCTTTGTAAACTTTCCTTGATTCAATTACATGTCATCAAATCAAAGGCGTTGCGTGCGATCAGGCAACGTTGCATTCGGTCCATTGGAACCCGAGTAAAACATAAATTCGAGGGATCGCAATGCGCACCCCCAACAAAGACTCGTGCGCACTGCGCAATGTGGCAACAATGAATTTTCTCCATTTAAAACTGTGTAAATTAATCGATTCTTTGGTGAGGCGCTGTGCCTCACCTAGTATTGATCTTTTTGAATAGATTTAAATGACAAAAGAGCAAGGTTGCCAGATTACACGAATCGCCGCTGACTCCCAATAGTTCGTCCTTTTCCCTGGCTTAAATGGACGAAATACAAAGTTGCAAAATTGAACGCGACGTTTCTGTGTCAAAGTCATTCAATATAGACGATGAAACCCATAGAACAAAAGGTGTCAGTCGCGTAGCGTGCAATTTGACAACGTTGTATAAGTCCATTTTAACCCATGAAAAAGATCGAACAATTGGGTGTTCGGCGAAACACCTTCGCATTCGACCTTTTTCGTGGGTTTAAATGGAAACATTGCAACGTTGCCAAATTGCACGCTACACCACTGAAAGGTGTGCTCTACAGAAATCAGCCTCATACAATAACAGATGAAAAGTATTCCTGAAAGAAAACCTTATGTTCCATAGGTTCCATAACTACGAAAAAGCGCCTCCTAACATTATCATGCTCCACATTTTCAAAAATCCAGTTTGTACAGAGCAAATAAATCCAACCTCAAAATCCACATTTAATTCAAGGTCAAACAGAGGAAAACGGTTTATCTATTAAACTACGCAAAAATAGAATCACTTAATGGGATAGTTTCTACAACCGTTCCTAATTGATCGCTGGCACAGCAAAATCGTGAGGGGACAAATGATAACGTGTGAAAATTTTCCGTAAGTCATTCTCGCGGTGGTCCGAAAAATTTTGCGAGAAAAAAATTCCAGGTTTAGCGATTATTTTTTGTTTACTCAGCAGTTATTTATTTTTGTCTTACTTAAGAACTTTCCAAAACTGATGATTTTGACCTTGGTTTTAAAATACGCGCCAACATACTTTGTGTTCAATCCTGATGAGACTTGGATGAGCAGTTGCCATTGATCGGCATGACGACTATTCACCAGAAACAAGCTATACAAAGTGTTCTGATTCTGTCAGATAGTCAGATACAGGTCAATGCCACGGCCCAATAACTTCTTTAATGTAAGTATGTTCGCACGAAATTCAATTTTGCAAGTACAAAAAAAAAATACATTTGCTGATTCAATATAGTTCTAATCATCATTATTTGACAGAATTTTGATCAAGATGAAAGCAGAGTGGGGGTAAAGAGACTCGAGTATCGAGGTTCAACTGCACTGGGGTAGTCTGCATGTTTGCAGCGTTGTAGTTCGTCCATTTAAATCAATTAAAAGGATCAAAGTAGTGGGTGTTTGGTGGAAACCTTAGCATTCGACCTTTTTCGTGGCTTTAAATGAACAAAATACAACGTTACTAAACGGCAAGCTACGTCACTGTATGATGGACTGTCCAGTATTTTTAGTATTTGATGTGACTCTCCGAGGACGTTTTACTCGGGATTCGGAAAGTTTTCAAACCGTTTTCAATAGTGATCCGGAACTGGTTTTTTGTTTTGTTTTTTTGGTAACCTTGTTTCATCATCCTACAAAGTAACCGAAAATAACATTTGATTTTTGAAAACCAACATCGATTACACTTAAATTGAAGTTTGAAAATCGTCCTCTTTTCAAGTATGTAACTCAGAGTCAGATCAAATACTAAACAAAAAACTCGGCAGTTTAACCTCCGTATACGGAGTATACTCGAGTCCCATCTGCTCACTGCTCAGCTCTGGATGAAAAGTATGACAACTTGTAAAATTGCTCTGAGCTTGATTCTAACTTTAAAAAAAAAACTGAATTGAAGATGGCTTCATATATCGAACAAGGAATAATACTTTCACTGTCTTTTATCGAAGTTTCTGGGGGGAAAAAACTATACTTTTCTTGAGTTAAAGGGTCTTGGTATGAAAATTTCTTAGTGCTAAAAGTAAAGAAAACTTCCTCACCATGAAAAGCTGACGCTTTTTTTCTTCTTCTACTTCAACAAAAATACATTGCTTACCTGGAACAAAAAATGAAAAATTAAATTAAAAATCACTCTAATTAACGCATAAGTATACAAGGTGACTATAAAAAAAGGATCCACCCTGAGAGTTTGACAAATTTTCAAAATTTCGTGATTTTGTATTGGACAACCTAAAGATGTTATTACTTTACGCCTAAAAAAGGCAAATTATGACTATTTTTTAAGAACAAAAAAATCATTCTTGGTTCACTCTCCATTGTTTGCAAAGGAAATTGTAATTACCGAATTTGAGAAATTCTTAGTGGGTCCTTTTTTAGTGGTCACCCTACATTATGACATTTAAAAACACATTTAGACAGTGATTATTTCCAAGACCTCAATCCGACATACGAAAGCATCCTGGGCACTGGCGCAACCCACAGGATCTCTTCCATCTCTCGTATTTCCCATTTGAATGTAAAAGTAGGAAAAGGACAGAAAGAGGGGGTTTTATCCCGCTGTCCATCCTTGTCTAACATACGTTTTTTAATGGAGAAAAGAGAGAGATGAAGAAACTCTCGGTGCGCTACTGATCCTGGGCGACATTGAAACCATCGACTTCCAACTCTCGGAAAGAGCCCCGTCTTATTAATGAGTTCGGGGTAACGTTCGGATTGGTCGCCAATGCTGCAGAGCAAAATCTCGCGTGTTTACAGACTCGGCTCTATTTGTAAACAATTAGCTTAAAACCGTCTTATAAATAGACATTCTGCAATGAGTATTCGCCGGTACTCAGACGAGAAGGGGAAGGGGGGTTACGTAACTTAGTACCACTACTGTTTCTATTTATAAGACATGCACCTTAAGAAGAAAAAGAGGGGGGTGGGGGGCACTTCGATTGTTAAATATTTAGTTAGTCGGGCGAAGCGAGGAAAAAATGTAGAAAATGTACCGAGAGCATCCATCCAACCGATCTAATACATTAAGCTCAATGAGGTTAACGAACTAGAGGGGCACCCAAAACATCATATCTGCTATTTACATGAAATACGATTTTTATGTTCCATAAGAGATTTTTCAGAAGAACAAGCCTATTGTTTCCATAGACTCCTTTTCCTGAGACCATCTAAATTACCACTGTGAGTGAGTCCCTTTATCGACGAGGAGACTGTGAGCCAAATGGGGATCTTACAAACTTTGGCTGATGAATAGTCCAATCTGATGTAAAAACCAGCGAAAATCACACCAAGAAAGTCTACAACACTCAGCAGTGGCGTAGACAGGAATTTTTCGGGGGGGGGGGGGGGGGGGTCCGGGGTCCGAAAATTGTCAAGGGGGGGAGGGGGTCCAAAGATACTAATTTCGTAAAATTTGTCTGAAAACGCATAATATGACATTTTTTCAGGACACATTTTGTGGTCAAGGGTGGGGGGGGGAGGGGTGGTACAGACCCCCTGGCCCCCCCTTGGCTACGACTGACACTCAGTAATAAACTCAGAAAACTGCTATAACGGCAAGATCGTAATGGCGGTTCAACGCAGGTATCATGGGAGATTACTGTCTCCCACACATGCCTTTCATGACCTTGATGTCCTTTGATGCCCTTGTCACTTTCTCCACGAAAACACAGAGATATGTCTCAATTGAGGTGTTTTATGTAAAAAGGGGTTCTTTGCAGTTTTGTAATTGGAAGAAAAACGCATTCAAAGTTTTGCAACTTGATTTCTACCGATCTGGCTTCCTAGATGGCCAATGTAAATTATTGTCCTAAAACTAGGTTTATTTACGGACATAATGGCTTAAAGTTTTTTAAAATCCGTGTATTTCTGTGTTTTACACAATATTTTGAAGTTGACTCCTAGGAACCCCATTTTATTGTAAGGTAACGGTTCCTATTGTGGACAGTGACCCAATTATGAACACTTGTCATGATTTCATGTAAAATAAGCAATGAAAGGCAGGGAAAATTATTTTAGGGTACGGTAAAAATATTTAAGAGGCTGGTTAACGTGAAAAAAATAGTTTCAAGTTCATAGGTGGCAGCACTGGTTATCAAAACATGCCTTGAGTGCAACAGGTGTCAGAGGTGCTCTCTTTTGCAGTTTTCATAAGCGATTTTGCTAAGGACGAAGGTAAGCATTATTTTTTATTTCTCTCTTTTGATTGAAGTGAGAGGTTCGAAAATTTTTGTATGCATTCTAGGTATGTTTTTCGCTTTGTGTAAATTTTTCTCACCTCTTAATCTCATTTTTTCCTTAAAATATCCACGTGTCCATAATTGGGACAGAAAAATTACGGTATACCCAATTATGGACATGTCTGTCAATAATATGGTCGGATCTGAAAGTGGGTTGTCCCAATTACGGACGTTCACGCTAATTTATTTTCTTTCACTTATAAAATCAATGAAATCTTAAAATGGACTTTTTTTTTCAAAATTCTATTTTTTACACGAGTTACAAGACCAATTATTTTCGCAAATTTTTTGATAGAAGAGATTTTCGCTCAGTATTTCAGAATAAATGGACGACTGCAAAAATTGCACAAAAATGTTAACTTTCAATCGCTGTAATGAGGTTGATTCATATTTTTTTATATAATTTAAATTTTATGACTTTCACCAATATTATATGTATACAAATATTCAATACTTGGCTTTATATTTACAGATGTTTCCTGAAAGAAAACTATACGTATACGATGAGGACAACATGAGATTAGCGTTAGAAGCTGTTGCTGAACAAGTCAAAAAGTCAAGGGCAAGAGAAAAGGTACCTGCGGTGACATCTTCCAAGATTATAAATCATACTTTCAAAGGAAAGAAGACAAAAAAGAACAAGCTGAAAAACTTAAAGAAGAAAAGAAGCAGCAAAGGTTAGCAAAAGCAGTGAACGAGATTCAAAAAAGAAATCTAAGGAACCACCAAAAAAGAAATTAAGGAAGAAGTTGTGATCGGACAGTGAAAGCTCGGAAGAAATAGATAGTGACTCAATGGAAGTTGTGATCGGACAGTGAAAGCTCGGAAGAAATAGATAGTGACTTAATGGAAATTGCTGACTCGGAAACAACCTCTCCTATTGTCGATTCTAACGTAAACTCTACTGATTGTAAGTCGTGTTTTGTAACTGTCGATTTTGAGTCTAAATTTTTTCCTGGCATTGTGTGAAAAAAAGAAAATTACGGTGCCATACTCAAAGTTATGCGGATGGCAGGATCAGAGGACTGGAAATGGCCCGGAAAAGAGGATGAATTATACTATCCCAATGAAGACATCGTGAAATTCATAAATGCATCACCGACTCTCAAAAACACCGGAGGAATTTATGGTGTGCCAGAAATTCAAGCCTATCGTAAACGTCAATTTTAGCTGAGTCAAAAGCTTTTCAAGCGCCATTTTAGTTTTATGAATTTACGTTCCTTTTTTCGTAACCTTTGTCATTCAGTCTTAAAGAGTATCATAAAGTAATCAAAATCCAATTTACTTTGAAATTAAAGTATATTTAGTCTGTTATTTGGTCCATGATAATGATCTGGGGTAAGTTTTATTTTTTGAAGTGAGTATAAAATTATTTTTTCCTATCACTGACTTCTTTTTCATAATGCGACTCCTTTTTTAATTCCTTTTGCGACTGTCTTGATTTTAATGATAGAACTAAAAATTGCAAATTTACAAATATTAATTTACAAATATTAGTTATATATTGTGTTCATCTTACTTGTAAGTTAAGCAATATTGATCTCATTGTCAGTGATTTATAAAAATGTCAATTTTAGTTTTTGTGGCATACCCGTACCCGTTAGATCTAGTTTTAATTGCTGCACACACCCTTGTCTAGTCACCAGTATACTATGGTTTTCTGGTTACTTTGTGTAACAAATGTCTCCCATCGTATTACGAGAGTTTCCTTAATTTTGAAAGAGTTAACATTTATTTTCAAGTGAGTTAAAGTTAATTTTGTTCCTTATACTTTAAAAGAATTTTGATGTACAACTGTTGTTTACAACTGAGTAAGTCTTTTTCGTTAAAATATGCTAAGTTTTCTACTTTTTTGAGTAAAATATTTGTTTTTTAAACCATTTTCTTATTTATTTTAGTAGCATTGCTTCCTATTGTGCGAAAAATTGCATGTAAACGTTATATTCTTACGTAAATTAAACGTGTCCATAACTGGGACAGAGGGGTTGTCAATAATTGGGTCAGACCAACTTTTGCCTGTTCATAATTGGTACAAATGACTAGGTGTCAAAATAATTGGAAAACAATTATTTATTTTGCCTTTCTTTGGTTTTACTATTTTTTTCTAGCAAATAGAGGATGCTAGGAACGTTTTAATGCAAAAAAAAGTCAAATTGCACTTGAATTGAAACTTTGACGACCTGATATACGTAAAATTTCCTTAGCATGTCCATAATAGGGACCGTTACCTTAAAATGGGTCTCGCCGCCTTAAAGATACCACCAAATAGCAGGAAAAAGTAAGCATTTGCTGATTTTCGGCAGAGATGGTCTTTAAGGCATGTACTTTCACCCAAAAAAAGTACTTTAAGATATCTTGCCGGCGTTGCCAGATATATCCAAAAATGTAGCCCAAAATGCCTTTATATCGAAATATATCGAGAAGTATCGATTGAATCGAAAAATTGATATGCTTCCCATGCGTATTTGGAATAATTTCCAACATGAAAGATACTTTGCGTTTTTACGCTCCGACGACTCCTAAGCCCTCAAAACCGCGATCTAAGTTTTCGGCGATTTTTGGAGAACCTGAAACTGGCATCACAACGCCCATTTAACAAAGCCTCGATTCACGAATACACCTCGTAATCGCTGAGTTTTCAAGATATTGAGCTGAGATTTTGGTGAGAGACTATTATTGATACGACAAATCGATTAATGTGTTTTACGCAAAAAGGGGTTCTTCGCGAAGAACCCCTTTTTACATAAAACGCCTCAATTTAGATAGGAGCCCCCCCCATGATACCTGCGTAGCTCCGCCATTAAGCCCGATTCCGAGAGTGGATTTCGTGATTTTTTAGTGTTCTCAGCGTGGTTTTTATGCAAAACTCAACTCTTCAATCCCCTGTAGCAAAAGCTTGCACGCGCCCAATATTGAAAGCTCGATGCACCAGAACACAACAAAGAAAGCCACAAAGGCAAAGGGTATGGGGAGGAGGGGGAGGAATTCTAAAGTTGAATGGGCAAGTGTATTAAATCAATATCTTTGAAACAATCGGATCTGCATCCCGAGTTAAATCGGCCGTTCCAATCGGTGAAAGCTGAGGCTCACTGTGTGGATTTTTCTCGAAAACTTTCAATTGAAGGTCCTAACATTTCTGCAAACAGTAGCGTACTGTAAAAAGTCAGGGTGACTCAATCGACTATGTGCATAAACCTTTCAGGGTGATAAGTTTGGATTTCAATCAAAATTGAGGTCTTTAAACGGTTAGGAGATTGTAGGTGAGGAACAGTAGCATGTTATTTCAGTGTTAAAAGGTCATTCTGCCACAGGTCATTTTTACCACAGTAAATATGACCTTTTGACACTAAAAAGATACATGAATTCGAATGTTCAGTGTTTATTTTGACTACACTTCTAATTGAGGACACTCCATGTACAACTGTTTTGGATATGTCAACAATTTGGGGCCATTTATAATATAGCTTGTCCCAGAAAAAGATTGACTTTGACACTTGTGTGGCTTTCATGAAAACATCGGCTTCCATCCTCAGACAGGGCAACCTGATTCGTCCAGGAGCAGTGAGAAGCTGATGTTTTCATTCAAACGTACAGTTGTCAAGTCCAGTCAGTTGTCATTCTTGGGACAGCCTTACATCAATAAAAAATTTGAAATCGTGTAAGGCGCATTGAGCCACAGAAACAAATGCATTCGGGCCTGGTACCAAAAGAGTTGAAAAACAAAGAAGAAGGAGAAAAAAAAGAAAAAAAACAGGGGGAAAAAAAAAAAAAACAGGAAAAAAACCTTCAAAAACTAGTTATACTGAGGCAGGCGCCAGGAGATTACAACGGGATTGTCTTGGTTCGAAATTTCTCCAGTGCCTACAATGTCGATTGTAAAGGAAAATACTTTCTCCCACTGGCTGATCCACGAATCTATCCTTCTCTCTCTTCTCCCATTAGAACGCGTGTGTTAGAAAAGGACAGATCAGGGCCAGTCACGAGATTTTCGCCCCCTTTTCTAACACAAGCATTTTAATGGGCAAAGAGAGAGAAGGACAGTATCCTGGATCCGCTATTGCTTTCTAGTTTCTCCACAGTCCCTGATCACTATTAGTCCCTAGTTTCAATTCCATATCCCTGCAGCATGGCACTAACCTTCGGTTGGCACCAGTCTTTTGAGTAGATTGTCCCGTTCTCGAAGAACTGTGCCTTCGATCCAGTTTGGTCGTGGGCTTAGGCACGGGCGCAGACCGCGGCACCGGCTTCCGATGAGGATGAGACGAAACAGTCCTTTCGGTTTCGGGAGCCGACGTGAGAAGAGGCACGTTGTCCATTCCGGTGGACAGTTCCGAGAACCGGCGGATCTCGGAGGATACAGAAACGGGTGCATGGGTGTCGGTGTGTGTGTGGATGTCAATGTGAGCGTGAGAGTGAGTCATAGCCACCATCGATCCATAACCACCGCACAGACTCCACTCCGAAGGAGCTCTATTCGTTGCTTGATGCTCATTCGGCATCAACACCCAAATATTTATCGGCATCGATGATAAAGCACAGTACACGAAAAACTTCATGGCACAAATAAAAAACAATAAATAAATAAATAAATAAATAAATAAAAAAAAAACAGTCCGGAAAATGCTTCACTGATTTTTTTATTTTAATTTTTTTTTATTTCAATAAGAAAAAGGGCCAAATAAAACACAATTTCATTCTCGGTCGACACGTAATGATATACCACTTTGACGCACTAAAACTCAAAACCAAAATATTTAGACTGTATTAAATGTTTCTGATAGAATTTTGCAAGTACGACTGCTAGAGAGTAAAACCATTCGACGAGTGCTCATTAGCTGTTAATTTAAGGTTGCCGAGAGGATTCTATTTGAGGTTTCTAGCCCGGAAAATATGCTTCACTGATTTTTTCATTTTTTTTTTTTTTTTATTTCAATAAGAAAAAGGGCCAAATAAAGCACAATTTCATTTCCGGTCGACACGTAATGATATACCACCTTGACGCATTAAAACTCAAAACCAAAATATTTACACTGTAGATGTTTTTGATGGAATATTGCAAGTACGACTGCTAGAGAGTATAAAACTATTCGACGAGTGCTCTCATTGGCTGTTGATTTAAGGTTTCCGAGAGGGAGTTTTTCAGAATGTTGATCTGTATAGTTGGTTGTGACGATATCCTTTATTTGAGATTAGAACACAAGTCTTTGGACCAGACACGATGATAACGAAGACCTGACACACACATGAGATCAAAACGCGACGTTTTGGATCTAGATACGATAATAATGCACGCGTCACTGTAAGTATGTTTACAAGCGAATTTTTGGATCGGAGGCAACAACGTTTCTCACGCATTGAAAATTTCAACACGAATTTTTGGACCAGTCGAGATGAAAACGCACCTCACACACTGAAAATTGGAACACAATTTTTTGGATTAAACGCGCGCACAAAAATAAGCAACTGAAAATTAAACCGAATAATTATTGGACCATCCGAGATTAAAACCCCTCATAATCGGTAACTCTGAACGCGAATTTCTGTATCAGACGGGATGAAAACATCACCCTACTGGTAATCAGTGCACAAAAACCTTCGGACCAAACACGATAAAAACACCTTACACACAGGAACTTTGAACAAAAATTTTAGGATCAGACGCGATGAAAACACTTGACAAACTGAAAATTAGAACAAAAAATTGGACCGTTCGAGATAAAACACCTCATAATCGGTAAATTAGCACACAGAAACCTTGGGACCAAACGCGATGAAAACACCTCACACACAGGAACTTCGGACACAACTTTAAGGATAAGACGCGAGGACAACAATATACACGAACTGAAAATTAGACGAAGAAATTACTATGGGACCATCCAAGAAGAAAACACCTCACTCCTGAGTATCCGAACCAGATGCGATGAAAACACCTCATAAACACTAGAACTTTGGACCCAGATTCTTAGATCATTTACGCGAGAGAAAAAAAAAAAAAAACATCCGACACCTGACAAACTGAATATTAGAACAAGAAATTATTGGAACATCCGAGATGAAAACACCTAACAATCCATATATATATAAAAGCGATGAAAACAACTCGCTATTGTGGATCAGAAGGTAAAAGTCTTTGGACGAGATGCAATGACCACATCTCAAACGCTGACATTTAGAACACAAGTCTTTGTATCCGACGCGAAGTTAACACCTCTGTACACACAGTAAATTAGAGCACGGATCTGAAAACGAATCATTTAACTAGCTGTATTAAAAAAAACACCCCACACGCAAGAAATCAGAACATAAATCTTTGGGTATGACGCGAAGTTAACACCTCACTCACTGACAATCAGATTTGAAGCACAAATCTTCACGGCATTGTGCATTTGAGTCAGCAAAACGAGCGAAAGCCAATACTCAAAACAAATCGATTGTGTATCGCGGGACGTCTGAGTAATAAATAAACACCTTTTGTTTGGAGGTTAGGACACTAACTTCGATTCTAGCTAAGAGAAAGTGTTATGCACTATGCAGTGCAATCAGCCACCGGGAAGGCGGCGGTCGAGCTGCATATCGCAAACAGTTACAAAAGCACGTGTTTGAAAACAATCTGATAAAAAGGCTGAGTAAACAAATTGTCAAGTAAGGAATACAGAGACGGTGCATTTACAAATAACAATGCTTTCCAACTTTATTTATTAATTCGAAACTAAATAGTAAGATATCATTATTAAGGACATCACAGTGGAAATCTCTACAATCATGTGGCAACGTTGCAGTTTGTGCATTTAATCGGATGAAAAAGATCGAACTATTGGGCGCGCTGCAAACACTTTGGGATACGACCTTTTCCGTAAGTTCTAATAGACAAAAGAAGATGTTGCCAGATTACAAGGTTCGCGGGATCTCCACCCGGGCCCACCACTGCTTACAGATATGAGAGCAGTTGCATAAGAAAAGCTGAGAAAACTGCATCTGGAGACAAAACGAAATGGGTCAATGGAACATGTAGGTACTATCGACGAATTAAAGATTGTCGCGAGATTTTCACACATTTATGGGTGTGAGTATGGGACTGATCTGCAACGGCTTTCTCGCCCCACCCGCACTGGCCTCTCACCAGCAAGTGTAAGGAGTATGAAGAGTGGCCGAACCAGAACCTTGAAGGCGAAACTTATCTTGTGAATATCTCGCGACAATCTTCAATTCGTCGATAGTACATACAATGCATCGTTCATCGGTCTGAGTGATGGTGTTTTTTTCATGGAGAAATTGAAAGCATCCCGTGAGCTGAAAACGAAAATGCGTTTGGTTTTTAGGTTTTATAGTTTCGGAGGTGCAATTTCCAACCCGACGCTAAAATATAAGTACAGCCGGCGAATTAAAAAATTTCAGTGGACTACTTAGATTTCAGTTCAGGTAGGCAATCTGCAATATTTATCGTAATGAGTTTAAGTATTGCATGTTGCCAACCTGAGTCAAAACCTTAGGAGGCGAGAGGCGACTGACATTATTTCATTCAGCGACTTACATCTTATGCCTAGTGGCATATATAGCGTGCAATCAGGCAACGTTGTATTTTTATCTATTCGCAAGCTCACGAAAAATATCGAATGTTGACAGTACAACCCACAGCTCGATAATTTTCGCGGGTTCAAATAGGCAAAATGCAAAGTTGCCAGATTTAAAGTTACGCTACATTTCGTTGAATTTCAGCATCATTTCAGTCGAACGCACTTTTTTTTTTTTTTTTTTTTTTTTTTTTTTTTTTTTTTTTTTTTTTTTTTTTTTTTTTTTTTTTACAAACACTTTCGGAGAAAAAGTTTAGACCAGAGTAAAGTTTTTCTAACCTTGAGATCGATTCGAATGATCCGCTCCTCTGCCAATCAATGCAAAGTTAGGAAGTAGCGGAAGTTTGCGACCGATACAGCCGAGCGTGTTGCGTGCAAAATTTGGAAGGCGCTTAGCTCAACGAGGATGAATTGCGTAGAGCCATAATAGCCATATAACTATGTAGAGTCTATGATGGACGGTTTTAGTGATGAGGCCATCCAGTGTAAAAGTTCGTTAAGGTTTCCCAACTATCTCTCTCACTCTCACATGAGGAGCCTTAAGAACTACTATCTCTCTCACTCTCACAGGAGCCCTATGTACTTACTACTCTTATCTCACTGTTATGACTAAAATCGTAGAGACACATTTTTTGGTGGAATTTCTCGAGCCACTTTTATGCAATTTTGAGAATAAAATGTCCTAAAAATGCTTGTTTGTTTTTTGCTTGTTACACACTGAATTTACAGCCCTTATTTGTGATTCATTTTTAAATTTGATTATCTTTTTTTATTTATTTTTTTTCCCACCCTAATTTTGCCGCCCTCGGAGAGTGCCAGCCGGGGCAGGGGTACCCACATCACATGCCCCTCCCACGGCACGCCCCTGCTAAAGGGGTCTCTCCACTTGCGAAGTTAAAAGCGCGAATAAACTGATTTGAGCCATTGAGCTGCCTTGAAGTCGATAGTTCGAGTCCGATGTATCGACAACAAAGAAGCCCATTGGCTTCAGCGGTCCATTCGCGCTTTTAAATTCGCAGGTGGAGAGACCCCTTAAGACCATCGATGGCGCTTCGTACACGATCAAACAGGTTTGATCAAACAAGCAATCGATGAGCCAAAATTCAACACAAACGGCAGATGAGCCAACCGGTGAATGTTCAACTGTTGTTCTGTTCGTCGTTTGACGGCCCGTCAAACTGCAGAGTTAATAGACGATGGATGGTGTGTCGTCTGTTCACCAATGTCAGTCAATGAAACCTCAAAAACGGTCAAGTTTATGTTTGAATTTTGGAAATGTTTGATCAAACCCGGTTGAGCGTGTATCCTAAAAGCCTCATACTTCGCTGGTATCGACCAACAGGTACAAAATCAAAGTTCGTTTTCCTCTTCCTGGCAACCCTACGGCTTTCATCAATCGAAAACGTTGACTTGCAACACAGTACAGAAAGTATCGTAGAGCATTCAACGGCTAAAGATGGGATGAGAGCAAAATAGGAGAAGAGAGGGGGAGGAGAGAGAGCCGGAGAGAGAGTGGGAGAGGGAGAGAGGGAGAGAGAGAGAGAACGAGAGGGATAATCGAGAAAGACAGCTTAACGTTTGAGTGGAAGAGGGATGGTGAGAGAGAGAGAGAGAGGGAGAGAGAGAGAGATGTAGAGAGATGTAGAGAGAGACAGACAGAGAGAGAGAGAGAGAGAGAGAGAGAGAGAGAGAGATATTTCAAGATCATTGACGACGCTCTAACAAACTGAACGACTCATTTAGCGAGCAAATTTAATAATGTTGTTTTGGTAATGTCGTTGTTGTTTCGCCGAGCAATTAAGTTCCAATTTTACTTTGAATATACATATGTATATACGGGCACCCTATGCGCCACACGCGGAGTTCTGTCCGACAGCCAAAAATACTAATGAATCGAAACGATACATACGCTTGAAAAATTGTCGCTGGCAACGTTGCAGATCTAAATGAACCCCGAATCATTCACTCGACGAACATGGAAATCGAAACAAAGATTATACTGGATATCGTCCAAAGTTCAAAACAAAGATCAAGACTTTCCGTCACATGTACAAAGTAGGTATACGGTTTGCAGGAAATGACGGTAGCGTTCTAGAATTCAACCATTTACTGCATCCGTGCAAAAAAGATTACATTATCCTGTGATACTGCATATCTATGTACATTGGAAAGTGCTGCTATTCATAATCTTTTCTGCATCGAGACAATAAAGGGATGAATTCTAGAACGGTACCAACCGCTGATCGGTTCTCACTTACTTTGCCGCTGAAAGTCGACCAATCGTTGACTACAAGACAGGGTCAGTTGTATGCATTTTTTTTAATTCATTTTCGTGAACTAGGCGAAAAATAAGGGGACACGTATTTTTTCTTTTATCATTTTGAATATTAGTTCCGTGAATAAAGCTCTGTAAAGTTGCAAAAACCGGTCTGCTTAGTGACGTCATGATGCATTTCTCCCATAAGAAATAAAGTATTTTTGCTCGTTTGTGATTGTCCTCAAAACTCGAGATCTATTGGACGTAGGAACAAACGGAACTGGTTACTGTTTCAGCTTGGCTTGTATTATCATATGTCATGAATACAAATTGCAGAAAATCAGACTCATGCAACTGACCTATTAGTACATAATTGTTGAGCAAAATACAAAAGAAAATTGTGAACAGTTATGCGGCGATAAAGACAAGGAAAAAGAAAACTGGGATTATTCCCAATCGGGAATCTACTTGGTTGGAAGTATTCCCGGCCGTTAAAACACTACCGATCCAGTAGCGTACCGAGAGTTTCTTCATCTCTCTCTTTTCTCCATTAAGAAACGCATGTTAGACAAGGATGGACAAAGGGATAAAACCCCCTTCTTCTGTCCTTTTCCTACTCATGCATTCAAATGGGAAATGAGAGAGATGAAAGAGATCCTGGTTGCGCCAGTGTACCGATCGATTGAGCCTATCGAATGAGAGACTGATTGACGATTGTGAGAGTTCTGTAGACTGTAACGACCAATTTTACTGCGCTCTGTTTGATCGTAAAAATCCAACTTTGAGCGACTTTAGTTGGTGTTCCAGACTCTTAGCCTCTCACCCTGAAATTGGAGTGAAGCGCGCCGGCTATTTTGCGCCAATTTGACTCAAAAGCCAAAGGAAGGGCGGCTCATAAAATTAAATTTTACAGCTGTCTCCACCATTATAGTAAAGAAGAATCGATCCTCGGACGGTTCAAATAAACCCTCGAACAATCGATACTATTGCATGGATTCAGATGGGTCGACACAAACGATAATCGATTGTTTACTAAAGCCATCACTTCATAAAAGCAAGTATAGTGGGTCTGTTGCATACTATTGCAATGGCGTTATACGGAGGGTTGAATCTGGTGTAAAATCGGGTGAAAATCACATGCGCCCTAAGAAAATTCAAACAAGAACGGGCAATTTTGAAACGTTGGATTGGAATTACGCTTTTTATTTCAGTAAGAAAAAGAATTAAGATGCGAGTTAGACTTGCAGCAATATACAAACATCCTCGACTTCATTTCAAACCAAGGAATTAATAAATTTTGAATTTAATTTTGGCGATTAAATTGAATCTATGATGCGAGGATTAAATCGTCAAAAAGCGCGAGGTTTTTAAATGGTATTCCGTGTTTAATATGTACAGCATCTGAAGCTTTAAAGGCAAGCATCATTCTAACTACGGATCACGTTTGACTATTTCCGGTTTGAGAGAGACAGAGAAAGGAGAGAGAGAGAGAGAGAGAGAGAGAGAGAGAGAGAGAGAGAGAGAGAGAGAGAGAGAGAGGAGGAAGAGAGAGAGGAGGAAGAGAGAGAGAGAGAGAGAGAGAGAGAGAGAGAGAGAGAGAGAGAATCGAGAGAGACAGCTGAACGTTTGAGCGGAAGAGAGAAGAGAGAGAACGAGAGGGGGGGAGAGAGAGAGAGAGAGAGAGAGAGAGAGAGAGAGAGAGAGAGAGAGAGAGAGAGAGAGAGAGAGAAGCAAAACCGACAACGATAGCACCCCTTGCCTCGCCCCTTCCACCCACAACCATTTGCGTCTCCAATTTATTAGCAAAGTCTCGACAAAAAAAAACGAAAAAAAAAAACAAAAATGAGCTGTAGAGTGGCATGTAAAGCAACTGTTTCCGTAAGATTGGGTTAGAAAACTAAAGTGCACCTACATTCTACACATATAGGAAAACCGAATAATTTATTATTAAATGGAAATACCCCAGATTCCAAAATAATTGCTGAGTTCTGATTCCTCCATAAAGACCTACGGAAAAGAATAGATTTTTAAAAAGTCTAACCTCAAAATCGGTGTTGCCATATCAGGCGAGAAATTCAAAAATTTGACGTTATAAGTTAAACGGAAAAATGCTTATCATTATAAGCATAGGACGGCAACTAGCTCAAAAGATTCGATAGTTTTTCAAAGGCTAACATAGAATCCGGAACGATTGCATCGTAGGTTAATTCATTGACCGTTGCTTTACCGACAAACCTGACAACGATGCTTCGGCAAAATGCCGATTGCGGTGACGACAATTCACCGGTCATCAGTCATCGATATAGGTAAAGGATCGCGACAAAGTCGTGATTTTAAAAATTGGGGTAGGGAGTGAGGCAGTGGGGATCCCCTCTCTCTCGATGATTGCGGTCGAAATAGGCAGCACGAGAATCAAAATAGATCCACGTGATGATGGCTAAATTTGACGCGCTTTCAAATAAATTTTTCCGATCGGGCTGATCGCGAGACTATGCAGTATGCATCGATGGAATTTTTGCGTGGAAAAAATTCGCCCACCAATGTCACGATCCACGCTGCACAAACGGGCAGTGATTGACGGGTAGCAGTGCGGTGAAGCCCGGGGGGGGGGGGGGGGGGGGATTCACTCACCAAAAAATAACGATCTAAAAATGAAAAAGTTGAAATCATCAGCACTGCTATATGGTCGGGTAATGCTTTTAAAGAGGTTGTTCCAGCTCCCATAAGGAATGGGCTATCGGCAAAAAAATTTCATATTTTCAGAGTCGATAGAACTCGTCAAGACGCGTTCAACGATGGCCAGTTTTTTAATTTTGGTCAACTAGTAAGGGGGGGAGGGGGGTCCAAAGTCAAAACCTTCAAAGTCCCATAACTTTCGCCCAAATCAATATTTTGACTTGTACTTTGCGCCAAAAGATTTGTCTTAAAAAGAGCTTTCGATTGATGTGTATGAAAATTAAATTATACAAATTTTAAACCAATTTTTTTCAATTTTTACAATTTTTCCAACTTGAAATTTTTGGTTTTTTGAGCCTGAAAAATACGCGCAACGGGTTGAGGAGAATAAAAAACTATGGGAATAAAAGTCAAAGCTATGCTCTTTTGAATGGCACAAACCGCGATCCGGGGAAATGCTCCGTTCAAAAGTTATAAGCGCTTAAAGTTGCGCACCTCCGAAATCACGGTGCGTTCAGTGCGTGTTTTCAATGGCGCGTACCGATCTCCGGTGAGCGAGGGTGACGCGCGCCATTGAAAACATGCACTGAACGCACCGTGATTTCGGAGGTGCGCAACTTTAAGCGCTTATAACTTTTGAACGGAGCATTTCCCCGGATCGCGGTTTGTGCCATTCAAAAGAGCATAGCTTTGACTTTTATTCCCATAGTTTTTTATTCTCCTCAACCCGTTGCGCGTATTTTTCAGGCTCAAAAAACCAAAAATTTCAAGTTGGAAAAATTGTAAAAATTGAAAAAAATTGGTTTAAAATTTGTATAATTTAATTTTCATACACATCAATCGAAAGCTCTTTTTAAGACAAATCTTTTGGCGCAAAGTACAAGTCAAAATATTGATTTGGGCGAAAGTTATGGGACTTTGAAGGTTTTGACTTTGGACCCCCCTCCCCCCCTTACTAGTTGACCAAAATTAAAAAACTGGCCATCGTTGAACGCGTCTTGACGAGTTCTATCGACTCTGAAAATATGAAATTTTTTTGCCGATAGCCCATTCCTTATGGGAGCTGGAACAACCTCTTTGATTTCAATTGACCACATCACGTCAACAGGCCGGTCGAATCTCCACCGATTTTTCATTGTTTTCTCCGGTTCCCATGCATCGAGCTATCCCTTTCCAGAATGGTCTATCGCAATGGGGCTCTTGCAAACTTTTGCTGTGAGCAAATGAATAGTCCAACATGATGTAGAAACCAGCGAAAATCACGAATTAAATCACACCGAGAAAGTCTAAAATTCAGAAATAAACTTACATAACTGCTATATGACGGTAAGTTTGTAATGGCGGCTCAACGCAGGTATCATGGGAGATTCCTGTCTATTACGTCACTTTCTCTGCGGAAACACAAAGATAAGTCTCAATTTAGATAGGAATCTCTCATGATATACGCCATTAAGCCCGATTCTGAGAGTGTATTTCGTGACTTTTTAGTGTACTCTTCATCATTTTTACAGGTTTTTATGCTAGAATCAACTCTTCAATCCCCTGTAGCAAAAGTTTGCTAGAGCCCCCTTCAGGATTCTAGTTTTGAAAAAAAAAATCGCTCTCGAACATGCTGACTGTCTGTACTCTGCAGAGCAAAATCTTGGCGAATTTACATTTTGCGCGTTTAAATCCATGTGCAGGAAGGACGAATTAAAGGGCGAGTACTATACACAACCACTGTTTCGACATTTTTCAAGGGTTGAAATTAGACTTGGGCAAAACTAGTTTGTATAACTAAGTTTTTGAAAAACAATAATTAAATCGTCCAATCAGTCCGGTAGGCAACTTAAAGTAAATTAGTCGTTAGTTGCTCAGATATACAACTAATCTGATACAACAACAATAGTTGTCTACCTGAGTGATTAACCCTTCAACTACTAGGCTAGTATAAAATAAATCAACGCTAGTTCGCTCTTTAGAGGGCAGTAAAACATTCCTATATCCAAAGGCAATGTCTACTAATCTAGCAACTGTGTATCATTCCCATTTGAATGCATGAGAACCAATCGATTAGTAAAAGGCCTATGGCCCCCTCAAGAATCGATTGTTTCTTATACGTTTAAATGGGATGAATTCAGGGTTGCCAAATTACTGGATCCGCCCATGCATACCGCGTGACGGTAATTTTGCCTACCCATCTAATTGAAGGCTCTAGACGAAAAATTATTTAGTAAATGTTAAAATTTTGGATAACGTTTAGAACGAATGAATAATTGGACTAGTGAGAGGCAGATCGAGTTACAAAATGGAATATAATCAGGCGTGGTACAGAAATGGATCTACTATAGCGGATCCAGGAAAGTGTTCTTCTCCCTCTTCTCCCTTAAGAACGCATGAGTTAGAAAAGGATGGAAGAGAGGGCGAAAATGATGTGACTGCACGTCCATAAATCTGTCCTTTTCTAACACATACATTTTACTAGGAGAAGAGAGGGAAAGACTGATTCCTCGGTCTGCCAAAGGCTAAAATAGGAAATTGTTCTCATCACCAGCAATTCAACAAGTCTACATAAAACTGTGGAGTGATGGGGGGGGGGGGTGGGGCGGGGGTGAGGGGGCTGAAGGTCTTTTGGAAGGCGCGAGGCAGAAACTTGCAGTGCTTTCACTTCCACTAAAGCGTGGACGAGAGAGAAAAAGAAAGATCAAGAAACCGCAGTCTGGTACGCCGCAGATATCCATCGTCAAAAGACCTTCAAATATTGGACGCATTCCACCGGGGCTTGAACCCTAAAACTCTCCTTATTCAAACCGAGAGCGATGACCCCATGACTCCATCAAGGCTGTTCGCGCTTCGAGAGACTGTCCTTTCCGCTAGCAAAAATAAAGACTTCCGCTCCACGATTTACAGTGATTCTTTACTTTTTTTCCTTGATCGTCAGTAGACTTTACCACCGTAAATGTAAGTTTGCGCGGTTTTAGAGTGGGATGAAAACCAGTGGCGTCGCGTGCAATTTGGCAACAATGTGTTCTATCCATTTAAATCATGTAAAAGATCGAATTCACGGGGTGCACAGTGCACAAGGAAAAGTCGATGTATTTAATGGGTTTTAATGGAGCAGTTGCATTGTTGTCAGATGGCACGCGACGCCACTGATGAAAACTAAAAGCATCCAGTGCAGTAGATCCCTCCTCCAAACAACCCCCGCCAAAGAAAAAAAAAACAAAAACAAAACAAAAACAAAAAACGTGAGTCCGACGCAAAATTTCGACACAAATAAATAACATCGAATTTCCAAAAGATCGAAAAAAAGGAAGACGCGACATTTAAAATTCAAAGATAGGTCTATAAATCAGCTTTTACTTTTGAATTTACTAATCGATTTTGCTAATTTCAGCGCTGGATGCCTATGATTGTGACATTGGCAAAAAGGTGATGTCTCCAAAACCCAGCTTGTGACGTCTCTATCGACTCAGCTTTGCAGACTGAGTCGATCGCCCTCAAACGTTTTCAAATCTTTTGATTTGGGGCCGTTTCACTGACAAGTCATGCCTACGTAACATTGGCAAAAAGGTGATGTCTCCAAAACCCAGCTTGTGACGTCTCTATCGACTCGGCTTTGCAAATTGAGTCGCCCTCAAGCGTTTTCATATCTTTTGATTTGGGGCCGTTTCACTGACAAGTCATGCCTATATGTAACATTGGCAAAAAGGTGATGTCTCCAAAACCCAGCTTGTGACGTCTCTATTGACTCAGCTTTGCAAATTGAGTCGTCGCCCTCAAGGGTTTTCATATCTTTTGAAACTGGGACCGTTTCATTGATAATTCATGGCTTTGTGACATTACCGTGACATCACATAAGTGATGCATTAAACGCAATTCTTTCGCAACTAGTTATTATTGCGATGAATTCCGCTGCTAATTATTATGCTATGTTGCCTTGAAAATAAAAATTCGAACAATCGCCCTCAAAAATCAAAATATACCGCTTTAGCAGCAGTGATAGACCCGCGAACAATTTTTGTCAGATTATGTGATCAGATTTTTGGCTGTCCTCCGCAGTGGTGGAGCCAGACATTTTTTTCTGGGGGGCGGCGGGGGGCGCGCCTGTGAAATTTAAAGGCGTGCCGCGTGTGGGCATTTAAAATTTAGGAACTTCCAGAGAAAATTCAAACTTCATTTACATTAATCCTGCCACTTCAATTTTTTTTTTGAGTATTCCTAATTTCCCCGGGTTTTTCCCTCACGATTAAAAGAATAAAGAAGCGTCTTTGACGGTATGACCGACCACAAATAAATATGATGCGCGTCGTTCGTCGACGTCTAGACGTCAGCGACGCCTTCGACGTGACTCCGACGCCTCTGCCTCACGTCTCATCACGTGCCGGACACGGATTGCACGGGACGGGCGGGTGTCGAGTCCGCATCGTAACGGCGCACACTGGGTAGAAAAGTGCCGATTAATTAGCCAAAAAAAAAAAAAAAAAAAAAAAAACCCAGTAAGTTAAATTAGCCGGAAACTATCATCTGGAAGCAGCGAAGAGTATTGGATTTTACGTTCTGCAGACATTTGCGCTACCGAAGACTTTGAGCGCTACTATTAGTTGAACAAGAAAAAAGGTCTCAAAAGCTTCATTACAAGTGCGGAATTGCAACCGTAAGCTCTGAAAATTATTAAGTATGCCCTCCAATAATTGTTTCCATTCACTTTTCCTCTTAAGAAGTGACTTTTTCCAAAAAAACTTGGTGATTTGCAGGTGTTTTGATGAATTTGAGGTTATGTTCTCGGAAAGCTAGATTCAAGAGGAATTAATGAAAATTCGCTCCAAAAGCTACCAAATTCGATGTCAGCGTTCAAAATTGAGGCGAACTGACAAAATTTTCAAAGATTTTTGAGAGAAAATTTTTTAAGTTTATGTTTGTTTTGGTAGCGCAAATGTCTGCAGAACCACTCACTTAAGAGTATTGGGTCTCTTGCATACTTTTGCTACAACAACATAGAGCCTTGATCCTTAATTCTTACGTTCTTACCTGAAGATAACGATGCTATCACAAAACCTTCGGTAGAGAAAAATGACCCATCAAAAGGCCCTAGAAGAGCAAACCAAAGGTTTTGTTGAGAGAGACCCTAACTAAAGAGATTTTGCTGGGTGACCCAAAGATATGGTCGACTCCACTAAAGTATTCTGCTGGGCAGGGTTGCAGAATCTTACTCGCCTCCACAATTTTCACACATACACATAAGACGGTGTCATCCTCAAATTTTGATGACTTTTTTTTGCTTATTTTAAAGCTCTAACAAAAATGTTGGCTCAAAACAGCGCGATTACTTGAAATTCAGCTTGCAATAGCACGCTTTTCGCAGAAATTCCGCTTGGCCTATAGTGTGTAGGATTAACCCAATTAACATTATTTGGTTGGTCAAAGTTAAAAACAAAAAACAAAAACAAACAAACAAAAAAACACCAATATTCTTTCTCGTAAAGTCCACAATTTTACCTTGAGCCCAGAATTTTAACGCGATTATACGATCGCGTGATCGAGGATTTTCTGCACCCCTGCTGTTGGGTCATTTTTCTACCAAAGGTTTTTCTGCTCTATCAAAGTATTTTCGTCTGTTATAACTGTGTTTTTCAGTTGTGTGGTGTCTGATTAGGCAACGTTGCATTTTTTCCTCCATTGAATATACAACGTTGCCAAAGTGCACGCCGACATTTCTGCATCCCACTGTGCGGAGTCACGTTAGTCGTCGAATGCGACGACAACGAACCCCCTGAGCTTCCTCCGTTAATAATAAACTGAAGCGCGCGGTTGCCAGATCGAAGAGAAAAATCATAGAAACACTCGTTACAGCGTACATAAAATGATGGAGCGTTAAACTTGGCAACATGGAATTTACTCGACTTTAACTTGTGTTAAAAATTGCATTTTTTTGGAAATAATTGTTGCCGCAAAAATCGATTCTGTTTCACAGGAATAAGTGGATGCAAATCAATGTTGCCAGTTTGCACGTTTTTGCCGGTGGTAAAATGCGGAGATTAAGTGTACTTGCATAAAATGCAATGGTGAAACGCCAAATTTGGCAACATTTAATTTACTCTCTTTAAACTCATGTTAAAAATATTTTTTTTTTTTTTTTTATTGTTGCAGCAAATATCGATTATTTTACACAGGGTTTAGTTGATGCAAATCAAAGTTGCCGATTTGCACGTTTTCGCTAGTGGTAAAATGCGGAGATTACGCGTGCATAGGATGCAATGGTGAAGCGTTAAATTTGGCAACATTTAATTTACTCTCTTTAAACTCATGTTAAAAATCAATTTTACTGAAAGTAATTGTTGCAGCAAGAATCGATCATTTTACACGGGGTTCAAAGGATGCAAATTAAAGTTGCCAATTTGCACATTTTCGCCAGTCGTAAAAAGGCGAAGATTATGCGTACAAAAAATGCAATGGTGAAGCGTTAAATTTGGCATTATTGAATTTACTCTCTTCACACTTATGTTAAAAATCAATTTTTCTGAAAGTAGATAATTGAGGCGTTTTATGTAAAAAGGGGTTCTTTGCAGTTTTGTAATTGGAAGAAAAACGCATTCAAAGTTTTGTAACTTGATTTCTACCAATCTGGCCATCTAGATGGCTAATGTAATTTTTTCCCCTAAAACTAGGTTTATTTACGGACATAGTGGCTTAAAGTTTATTAAAAACCGTATATTTCTGTGTTTTACACAATATTTTAAAGTTGACTCCTAGGAACCCTTTTTTACGTAAAACGGGTCTCGCCGCTTTAGAGATACCACCAAATAGCAGGAAAAAGTAAACATTAGCTGATTTTCGGCAGAGATGGTCCTTATGGCATGTACTTTCGCCCAAAAAAAGTACTTTAAGATATCTTGCCGGCGTTGTCAGAAATATCCAAAAATGTAGCCCAAAATGCCTTTATATCGAAATGTATCGAGAACTATCGATTGTATCGAAAAATCTTTGCGCTTTCCTCGTAAATTTAAAATAATTTCCAACATGAAAGACACTTTGTGTTTTTACGCTCCGACGACTCCTAAGCCCTCAAAACCGCGATCTAAGTTTTCGGCGATTTTCGGAGAACTTGAAACTCGCATCACAACGCCCAATTAATGAAGTCTCGATTCACGAAAACACTTCGTAATCGCTGAGTTTTCAAGATATTGAGCTGAGGTTTTGGTGAGAGACTATTATTGATATGACAAATTGATTAATGTGTTTTACGCAAAAACATAAAACACCTCATACATAAAACGCCTCAATTATTGCAGCAAGAATCGATTATTTTACACAGGGTTGAATGGATGAAAAACACTGTTGCCAATTTGCACAGTTTCGCCATTGGTAGAAAGCAAAGATCACGCACGATCTGTCAACCATGGTGATGCGTCGGGAGGACGCCCGCACTGTGAGCGTCTTTTGCGTCGCGATGCGTCAAGTGGCGGCGTCTCCGTCGATCACGGATACAACACTGACTGCGCGAAGACATTGTCGACATCGACAAGACCTTGCATGGTCGTCGGAAGAAAGAAAAAAAAAAAAAAAAAAAAAAAAAAAAAAAAAAAAAAAAAAATATGACTCAACCGCGGCGCGCCGCATTCTCGCCCTGCCGCAGTTCACTTGGGTTTGTCGACTCCGCAATTGTCAGATTTCGTGCCAAAAAAAAAAAAAAAAAAAAGAAACTCAGAATCCTTGAATTGAGACCAATTAAGTAAAACGATAAGATCGTTATCTATATGACGCAGAAAAAATTATTTTCAAACTAGGGTTGGCGAAAGATTACTTATGAATCCACTAGTGAGAGGAAATCTCCTAAAAACGACCCGGATTCTAGTGAAAAATTCCTGAAGAGAAATCCTGGCATTTGTAACTGGAATTTTAGCATTTTCGGCCGTATATTCAGTCATTTGAACAACAGATAATTATGGTCAAAAACGTCACATTTTTTTTTGCAGTGGCGAAGCGTGCAATCTGGCACCGTTGCATTTGGCTCATTAAAACCCATGAAAAATGTCGAATTATCAAGGAATCGCCGATGACCAGCTGATTCGACCTTTTCTATGGATTCAAATGGACAAAATGCCATGTTGCCGAATAGCACGCTTCGCCACTGTTTCTTGTCAAAAAGGCGAAAATGCCAGAATTCCCCCCCCCCCCCCCCCCCGGAACGTTTTATTACATTTCTGGCCTCTACAAGGATAGCTTTTTTCTCGGTAAACAGATGAGGTACAAGGCCTAATATCCTTCACAAACGCCGAGAATGATACAACCACGGCAGTGGGAGCTCGTGATTAATCGATAGTTGTTAATCTCCCGTTCGAAGCAATGCAAATAAAGTATCGATTAATTGGAAATTCAATTAAACCGTTTAGAGGATCGATTTTTTCACGTAGGATTACACGGAGTGTATCGATACATCGTAATTCAGGGACTACCGATGCAACAAGGCATACAGAGAGGATTAAAAAGATAATACAAAAGCTAGAAAATCAGAAAATATTGCGTGGATTTGTTAAAAAAAATTTATTTAATTTAATCTTGGTATGCCAATCATCTGACACTCAATAATATTTACGGCAAAATTTTGCAATGGCCCAGCTGCAAAAGAGCTAGCTGTGAGGTCAATAGCTCCAAATTCACTAAAGGACCGAAATAAATTGCCGTGCAAACGCTACAGGCCTTTATTCCTCGTTCTGATGTAAGGTTATCGCCTCAAATGCACGTAAAAAATGCTATAGGGAGTAGGGACAAACTTTGAAGGTCAAGAAATGAACTGGCCAGTGGCCGTTGCCAGTGACGTTACGCAGCGTCCATAAGTTGATAATGTTACGTTTTGTCCATTTGAATCCATGAAAAATATGCAGCTACTATGAGAATCAGTGGCGGCACGTGAAATCTGGTAACATTGCAATTGGTTCATTTGAAGTAATGAAAACGGTCGACATATTTGGGGTGCACTGTGCACTCACTGGAAGCGATATTTTACGTGGGTTTAAACGAACGAAATGCAACTTTGTCAGATTGCACGTGCCACAACTGGTAAGAGTGTCGGTGAAAACCTGATATTCGACTTTTCGCATGGGTTCAAACGGAAATCATGCGACGATGCCAAATTGCGCTATTTGGTCGCTCCGCAAATAATCCTTGTCAGCGCCAACATTTGAGCTTTAAGATTCCCAACACTAATCGCCAGCGACTTCTTAAAATTTGGCTGAAATTCATACTCTTGCTTGATATTGACAATTTAAGTAAGTTATACACTTATACAGCTCTGATCCTATAAATCGAGGGATTTCGAATGGACAGCAAGGATACGAATGAAGGTCAGTGATTGGTGGAGGGCAAGTCACGTGCTTGGCAAGTCTATTCAAGAAACTTGGAATGAATCCCATTGGCTGTCAGCAGTTCAAAACTCTCCGAAAGCAATTCAAAGTTTTGAATGAACTTGAAAAACACGTGACTCACCTCAACCAATCACTGACCTTCATTCTAATCCAGGAGTTTCGAAATCCCATAATTTCAAGCAGTAGCGAAACAACAGGGCTCGCACAGCCGAGAGGGCTCCTTGAAGAGGACCTACGAGAGAAAAAATCTTTAAGGTTCGACTATCAAGCGAAATTGTGATTTTTGGGCTTCTTTCGAGTTTTACTTATTGTTTTCTAATTTGACATTCTCGTTCCATCAATCTATTTACTTGCATATTTCTCGTTATCTTTCATGTTCTAGACGTTGCTTCTACCTTTGAAGACGTTTAAGAATTAATTTTTTCTCAATAATTTCTTAATCACTTAACGAACGCATTTGATCTGTCATGCTAATGTTTCGAAAAGAATCTCCTCGTGATAGAGAAATAGGAGAGGGGCAGTAGCGTAGCCTGGCATTTTTCGAAGGGGGGGGGGGGAGTTCGGGGTCCGAAATTGTCAGGGGGTGTCCGAAGGTAAACATTTTGTAAAATATCTCTGAAAATGCAAACCATGGCCTTATTTTTTGATCACTTTTCTATTTCAAGGACCCCTCCCGAGGCGGGCCTCCCCCTGTCTGTTTCAAAATTGTCAGGAGGTGTCCGAAGGTAAAAAGGTAAAATTTCTCTTATAGCGCAAATCATGACCTTTTTTAAGGTACATTTCTATTTCAAGGACCATTCCGGCCTTCCCTCTATAAACCGCCACTGGGAGGGGGGAGGGGGTTCCTATCGAGGTTTTACATTTTTGAGGGTCTTCGAAGAAATCTCGCAGGGAGGCCCTCAAGTTGGCTGCTAGGCCTGCGCCGCTGATTTCAAAAATCGGCAATCGGCAAGCTGATTGGTATCGCTACCAGTGGCGCAGCGTGCAATTTGGCAACGTTGTGCTGTGTCCATTCAAACCCATGTAAAAGGTCGAATGTGAAGGTGTTCACCGAACACCCATTAGTTCGATCTTTTTCATGGGTTCAAATGGACGAACTGCAGCGTTGCCAAATTGCACGCTACGCCACTAATCGCTACGATCTTATACCTACATCCATACAGGAAAGAGAAAACATGGCTGAACAATTTGACAATGTTGTCTGATTCTTTAGAAGCGCACTTAAGCCAAAGTAAATCGGCAAAACACTAGACATACAAAAAAAAACAAAACAAAACAAAAAAAAAAAAAAAAAAAAAAAAAAAAAAAAAAAAAAAACAAACAAAAAATGAATACAAAACCAGGTATTTTTATAGGTTTCCTCTCTCTTTTAGAAGAGGTTTGGCAACTGAGCGTGCCATTTTCTAGAGCCAAAGAGTCATCGTCATCGTTCATAGAACTGACTCATTGATGCGGCGGCTGCCGAAGAATACCTTGAAAATTCCTCCTCCGTTTCTCTGACCTCTAGAACGGATTATAGGTACAGCGTTCTGATTTACGGGCGCAAATTAGATTTTGCCCACTATTTTCGCTGAACGGGGAGGATATCGAGAAAGAGTAATGCCCTGCAGTAGTGCATTATTTACTGTACAGCTCGCAGCGGCCCCTCGCTCCTGGACTCTGAGAAAAAGTAATCGGTCAGAATTACCATCATGATGACTGATTTTTAGCATCTGCCAACAAAGATGGTAAAGACCCAATGAGCTCCAGCAGGCGGGTCATTCCATGCCACATCAACCAAAAAAAGTGGAAAATTTTCATGACCATCTCCGATTTTGATGAAAATTGGAGGGTTCATTGAGCTAGGTGAGGTAAGTAAAAGTTGAAAATTTTAGCTTCCTACCTCAAACAGGACCAGAGTTATGGGGGGTTAAAGTTGGTAAAATCCCCCCCTTTACGCCCGAACCCCCTACCCTAAAAAAGGCATATCTCCGGTTCTAGTTGAGCTAGAGAGTGCAACTTTGGCTCATTTTGAAGCTCTTAATGTGTTCTGTCAGAAATTGTAAAAAAAAAAATAAAAAAATAAAAAAAGGGTACTTGGCCCCCCAAAAAAAATTTGGGGGGCTATCCCCAAAATAGCCCCCCTTCGATTTTTTTCTAAATTTGCTAAAATGTAGTCCATAGTCTCATAAGCGCACCCTGAAATTTTTAGCCTGGGATACCTATGGGATCTATTTTTTTGCAATTTTTGAAAAATTTCCGTCTGCGATTTTCTTACCCTAACCGACCCTTGAAGCACTGTCAACTCAATACAACATGAGGATAGCCTTGACCGACTATTACCGTCATTTGACTGGTCTTTTAACATTTTGAAGTACCTAAGAGCAATTCTAAACAAGTAACAATGTACTAGTGGGTCATCATACCTGCCTTTGAGTAGCCAGAGTAGCCTGTTGGTAGCCAGAGCCGTACTAGCCATTCTATTTGAGTGAGAATTTATAGGGATCCCTACATTGCTAAATATTCTGAGAATTATCCCCTACGCATTGCTACTAGATTCATCAAAGGCATCTACTCTGTCTGCAATTTTTTCTCCAGCCTCATGGTGGCGGTGCGTGTTTCCTCCATTGTGATGAAATATGTTCGGCCAGTCGTTGTCGATGGATCAACGCTCATCAATATTTCAGATAGAGGCAATGTTAGGACATCTGGTGTTGATGGATACACAAAGGATGGGTTGGGACCATTGGGATGAAGGAAAGTTAGTTTAACTTCTGCTTCTACCTCATGAGTTTGTAACACACACGCCAGCCACCACTTCCTATCGTAGACACTGATGACAAAACCTTTAATGTCGTTGATGCTCATCGCTGAGTTTTCTTCCGACTCGCCAGTGATTGACATTTTTGTTCCCTCGATTGCTTGGGAAAATAACTTCACCTCCAAAGTTGTTTCTGAGATAGGTAGGAAAGCATGATATTTTTGGGTTCCTTTCAGAGTTTTGCAAATTTTAAATCTCTCTGCCAATGCGGTGCACTCAGTTTGGTACTGTGCTTCTGTAATGTACTCAAAATTCATGTTGTGAATATTTTCTACGGCCCAGTTGAAAAGCTGTCTTGGAGTCATGATTTGATCATTATAAGGCCGCTGGAGGCTGGCTCTACTGGCTAGTCTTTTTATGGTGCCTCCAACTCCATCACACGCATTTTTGCCGTGGGCAGTAGCGAAAAAATTCCACTGAGCTTCCACTCCAAATTCAGTTAAATGATAACACAAATTTATAAAATTTTTTTTGTTTTTATACTGGGACGCAGCTCCGTCTGAAAAATAATTCAGCTTTTTGACTTGAGAAAATCTGTCCTTCAAAAATGTAATCAACTTTGTTATGTATAAATGTACAGCAACTGAATCGTGCACCAACGAATCGGAAATGATAACAAAGCTTAAATGATGGAGCTCACTCTCAACTTTATAATATACAACAAATGGGTGGATGGTCGCCTGATCGTTGTTCCAGTGGAAACTTTGCACTTCGTCCTGGAGGACGAAGCTGTAGTTTTCCGAAAAGTCACACGTCACAACAAATTCACCCTCCCCGAGAGTTTCTTTTTTTTCACTGTAGAATGCCGATTGTTCACGAGCGAGGAAAGAATGTTTCAACAGACCAGTTAAATTGTTTGAAAAAGTTTCTAAAAAATTCTCCGTTGTTTGCGTCACCGTTTCTAGACTAGTCCTGTCTGTAGATATCCATTGTTTGTAAGAAATTTCCTCAATATTTTCATCGTCAAAAATTTTAGCTAAGGAGGCAGTTAGCTGTTCCACTCCTGGACACTCGGCACACTCTAAAAAATAACAACTAATTCTCGGGGGGTTGCAAATTATTTGAGCAATGCATGTTCTAAAATTTTTTTAAAGGAATCTCAAGAGTGTTGGTCAGTTCAGCGAGACCTCCTCCTGACATCATTAGTTTCATGTTTTGGTGGATGACACATATGCACACGGAGTGTGCCCCTTTTTGAGTCAGGCAAGATACAATATAGAGGTCTCAAGGAGCAAAATTTTGGGAAAAACCCTATTTTCAACTCTGAATGTTCACTTTTGAATTTAACATAAGCCTCTTTTAAATTGCTGAGAATTAGTCTCTTTTGAAATTTTTCTTTTCCCCTTCTACCGTTATAGATTTAAAATCTTTCTTCCCAGGCATTATACGGCTAATGGTGTCAGATTCATAAAAATTATGTATTGCCGCTACTGTCTCCATTGGTAAATTCCGTCCCAGTCTCTTGTTTGGCGATGACATCACCCCTTTTCTACTTGCAGTTTTTTGCTTGCCGAGCAGCATAATTTGTGGCGTTAAAAACTTGCTGAATTTGTTAATGGTCCAAGATTTAGGGAGTACCGTTAGTATCATTATTTTTTCACTTCTCGAGTTTGAGTTATCATACTTGTCTTTCAATTGCTGAATAATTTCAGACCCAGTATCATCTTCATCATCGGTCTGATCGCTATCTTTTTCAGAAAGCTTGAAAATTTTTTTTTTCAGAGCCCTAGTTACCTTTTTTAATTTCGATATTGGATATTTCGTTTGAGTTTCAACTTTTTTCAATGAAATTGGTGATTCTCCAATGCTTTCCAAACTAACATTCACACTATGAATGACTTCTTTCTCCTCTATCTCCTGAACTTCCTCTTCCTCCTTGCGACTAGCTCTAGCCTCCGGTGGATCTATGCTACTCCCATGAGACTCGGACTCTTTTTCATTTTTATCTTTCAAAATTTTTAATTTTCGCCGACAGTTATCACAAATTTTGAAAGTTTCATTCAAATTAGGAGCGGTTTCAATCATCCAATCCTGGACTGGACGTAAATTTTTCGAGTATTTCGAGTGGTGTGGGTTTATCTAGTGGATTACAACAATAAAATTTTGATTTGCTTGGTTTGGACATGTTGTAAAGAAATAAAAAGTGATTGAGGATTTACAGGAAGATAAAAAAAAAAATGAATACACACTTCAATAAATAAACAAAATAAATTGTTTGATTTAAATTTATGAAAGAAATTTAGACAGAAAATTTTCTTTTCTGGATGGTTTGTCATTTTTGCCATTGCTAAGGAGACATTAGAGAAGAAAAATGAAAAATTTTTTAAAAGCTGTTCACTCAGAGTGACATCTCAATGAATAGGATAGGTACTGCATGTATAGAATACCCGCACAATCTTGGACCGCCAACAAAAAATAAACAGTTTTTCAAGTATCGCTCTTGTGCCGTCTATTCCTCCCCTCCTCCCCCAGTGATAATCAACTTGAGTCTAAAAATGTAGTCTTCAAAATTTTTTCTTTAAGTATTCATGAAAAATAGCTAATACAACTAGACAGTTAGGCACTCTCTATGAATTTTTTAAATGTTTTCAACTAAGACTTTTTAACTTAATTTTTAACTAGAACAGCATTCTAGTATGGCGGAGGAGGGGGGAGGGGGGACCCCTGCTCCAGTCGCAATGATGCTTCTTTAGAATTGCTCTTAGGTACTTCAAAATGTTAAAAGACCAGTCAAATGACGGTAATAGTCGGTCAAGGCTATCCTCATGTTGTATTGAGTTGACAGTGCTTCAAGGGTCGGTTAGGGTAAGAAAATCGCAGACGGAAATTTTTTAAAAATTGCAAAAAAATAGATCCCATAGGTATCCCAGGCTAAAAAATTTTAGGGTGCGCTTATGAGACTATGGACTACATTTTAGCAAATTTAGAAAAAAAACGAAGGGGGGCTATTTTGGGGGTAGCCCCCCCCAAATTTTTTTTGGGGGGGCCCAAATACCCTTTTTTTTTTTTTTTTTTTTTTTTTTTACAATTTCTGACAGAACACATTAAGAGCTTCAAAATGAGCCAAAGTTGCACTCTCTAGCTCAACTAGAACCGGAGATATGCCTTTTTTAGGGTAGGGGGTTCGGGCGTAAAGGGGGGGATTTTACCAACTTTAACCCCCCATAACTCTGGTCCTGTTTGAGGTAGGAAGCTAAAATTTTCAACTTTTACTTACCTCACCTAGCTCAATGAACCCTCCAATTTTCATCAAAATCGGAGATGGTCATGAAAATTCATTGGTTGAATTGCCATGGAATGACCCAGGCCGATCATTTACTTCATCGTTAAGTTAAACCGATCGTTAAAACTGTCTACGAGTGATGCTATTGATCGAATATTGCAAAAATTAGCCGTTGCTATGGTAACCATCCATCGTTAAGAGTCTCGTTTTATAAAGGCTACTCATGAGTAACCTTTAAAAAACGGTCACTATAACGATGGTTACCATAGCAACGGCTAAGTTTTGCAATATTCGACCAATAGCATCACTCGTAGACAGTTTTAACGATCGGTTTAACGATGAAGTAAATGATCGGCCTGCGGCAATAGAGAAGATTTGTGGGATGCAAGGAGCTATAGCGATAGAGAGGTTCATTGAGAAAAATGTTCCGGTTAATTCAACCGGACGTCTCGTTAATACTTGCTCAACCGGAATTTCTGTTATTTCTACAGGAAATACTGTTATTCCATGAGGAATTCCTGTTGGTTGACCGGAATTTTTGTTGGAGCAACAGGAATTCTCGTTGTAATAACGAAAATTTATTGATAAAATAAGAGGAATTCCGGTTGAGTAAGTATTAACAAGACGTCCATGCGGCAACAGGAAATTTTTCTCAGTGTTGATACATGTTATAATTCCTATCTCAAAGTGTAACAGCATTTATTTATTTATTTATTTATTTTTTCATTTAAGGAGGGTTATTTGGCTTGCTTATGTTCTGTATGCACCTTTGAACCTACAGCCACCTATAGACAAAAGAAAGGATTAAATCAGGCGATCTGAATTAGGTTTGTTTGCCTCACTTTTTTTTAACCTTAAATCAAAAGTTGTAATTAATCCAATGGAAATTGGTTTTAAACGAAAGTGCAAGTGTTTAAGAGTGGATATCTGATGTACACAGAATATTAGTGTATAACTATCCAGGTGAAACAATTTAGCTTGTTTCCATTACATGTCAATTTCTTTATCGTGCAAATCCTTCCATTTCCATTGCATAAACATTGTATTTTGAAAAATGTCAATTCAGTAGAAAGTATTGCTAATGTAGCAAGAAATCTTAATAGTTTATAAAAAAAAAATGGTGAATGTGGAACAAGTAATTCTATACCAGCAATATGTTTTAGGAAGTTAGCATTTCATAAACTGCTATTTTTGACATTTGAAGTGTATTCCCGATTTTTAGCATTTTTTGAAATTTTAACATTTATATTTTCTTCTGTGTGGGATAGTTGTATTGGAATTTTGTGTCCAGATAGCCACTCTAAAACCTTTACACTTTCATTTCAAACCAATTCCCCACTGGATTAATTACAAGTTTTGATTTAAGGTTCAAAAATATGAGACAAACAAACCAGAATCAGATCTTCCATGCTGCTTCACTTTGGGATAGGACTTGCAGCATGTATTAGCCTCTCTATAGCTATACCTCGTTGTAAAGACTAGTCATAAGGTTGAATGAAATAAGCGATTAGTTAAGCATGCCTGAATCTAAGGTTGAATTTACAATTTACATGATGTTTATTTGATTCAACCCGATGTTAAGTCAAATTTATCATCTTATTTTGCACAAGCAAAAATCAGCCGCATCATCGTGATGGCAAAGCACAGATACCGATTATTTTTTACCGCGAACAATCGATCGTCTCCCATTTAAACGCATGAAAAAGTATCGATTGATATGACGTTGATCTATGAGTTAGTTGCACGGATTTTCACACCTGGATTTAATTACTTTCCAGTCTTATTTCTTGCATTGATGACGTTGATGTCATAATATTTTTAAGCTATTGAACTCAGGGGAGGGGAGGGGGGGGAGTCTAAGAAATAAATGTCGTCTTATTTCTCTAGATCTCCTTCACGATACGCGCATAACCCCCCCCCCCCTCCCCCCTTTATCTCTCCGTTCCGGGAATCGATTTTTTTTTTTTTTTTTTTTTTTTTTTTTTCAAATGTTCAAGCGGCAAAAAAGCAGCCAATCGGTGGAATAGCGTACAATTTGGCAACGTTGCAGCTCGTCCATTTAAACCCATGAAAAAAAATCGAACTATTTGGTGTTCGATAAAAACCTTCGCATTCGACCATTTACATGGGTCTGAATGGACACGATGCGACATTGCCTGATGCACGCTACGCCACTATGAACGACCTTACGAACTTTTTCTTAAGAAACTGCACAATAAAATAAATGTCGCACAATCCGACAACACTGGCAGAGTTCACCTCTTATCGAAAACTGACAACACTGCCTCGTTTGATGAAACAAGAGGATCAGATTTCAAATCTGTTGACACTCGGACGCGCAGTGGCAGAGCGTGTGTCCGGCAACCGCGCAACAAATTAGGATTCGACAATGTGGCAATTTTTACATGAAACAGGAAATTCGTGATTAACCCATCGCGCATCGCGGCGTGCGCATCAACGCCCACGCCACGCCGAGCCGCGCGCCGGCCGACGCCGCTACACAGGAGAGACTTTCAAGCGCTGTAGCCTCGAGTCTTTTTCAAAAGCTCAAAGTTGAACTATAAAAGCTCCGATGCAAATTGAAGGGAGCGAAATCGTCTCTCGCGCAGAATTAAACGATTTCCGAATATATTTTTCTACCCCAATCTATGCGACCGAGAATCTTCAACGAGGATATCACAATTCAAAAAAAAAATAAATAAAAAAAAAAAATAAATAAAAAATTGCTCAATCGATAGCCTTTAGGTTTTGCAGCAGTGTCGTGCAGACTCTTGAATTGGCGAAGTATCGACTTCTGCTCCTCCATTTGAACCTTTAAAAATAATCGATTCTCAGAAAGTCTAATTAAACCTCCGAAGAATCGATACTTATACATGGGTTCAAATGCGAACACAAAGGCTAATAGCGCGTGATCGTAAGCATATACGAGTCGCGACTTCAGTGGCGGCTCGTGCAATGCGAAACCAACGGATTGTCTCCATTTAAGCCTATGTAAAACAATCGATCTTCAGGAGGAGCAATTGCACCCCCCCCCCAGATATCTCTACTTTGCCATAGGTTTATATGGCCAAAAAGCATGGTTGCAATCGCCCGAAGTAAAAATGTTTCATAAACTCAGTTCCAATTTTCCATGTGGATACAGAAATCAATGTGATTTCCATTTCCATAAAAAATTCGAACAGAGCTCATGGAGCATGACAATTGAGTCACTCAGTGACGCGCTTCTGCGCGACTCAATCGTCAACACGATCAAGTTGGCTAATCAGTCGGAGGGAAGCGCGAAATTGGTAGTCTAATCAGTAATCGAACTCCAAATCTTCATTTGATTTTCCGATACATCGATCAATCGACAAGACGAAACACAGATAGATAAGAAGCGTTTGTTCGACAAAAAAATCACGGACCCCACGCCAAGCCACGCGAGCTTGACTAAGGTTACAATGTTATCTGCAAGCAACTTTTCTCGGAAGCAAGAGCGATGATAAAGACATCAGCCTTTCCTTCTCCCTTCGCCTTGTAAAGCTGACGTAGTGGAACGGCTGGAACGTAAAAACTTCGGTCGGCTGCGATGGATAGTTTAAAAAAAAAAAAAAAAAAAAAAAAAAAAAAAAAACGGGAAACGAGAAAACACGCCGACACGCGTTTGACTCGCGACTCATCCAGATGACTAATAAAAGGTACAATGTTGGAAAGAATAGCCGAGTCTAGAAAAGTATCTACTGCGCACGACTTTTGCGGAGATGACTCGAGCTAGCCGCTAGCTGTCAGTAATTTTCTTTCTACCGCTCTTACAAAAGAAAGAAAGAAAGAAAGAAAGAAAGAGAGAGAGAGAGAGAGAGAAAGGAAGAAAGAAAGAAAAAAAAATTGAGAATAGTAACAACACCAACAAAAACAAAGGCGCAGAAAGGTGGGGGGAGGAAAGGGCGGTGGGTCGACCATGCATCTTGTGAGAAACGATAAAAATAGGTGAATGATCTCCAACTGCCCCATTGAACGAATATGCGTAGCGAAATTACCAATATACTGTACTAGATGTAGTTTCAAAAGTGTATCCCTGGTAAAAATGGTCCATATAGATCCATAACCTATTCCCTATACAGTATGGATCCACATGAATACGTATGGATATACTTGTTGGTATCCTTACAGATCCCTACAATATCCATACAAATCTATGTGGATCGAAATATATCCATATTGATCCACACGTATACATACTCTGTATAGAGAATTGGTTCTGGATCTGCTGTATAGACCACTTTACCAGGGGGCATGGATATACTTGTTGATATCCTTACAGATCCCTACAATATCCATACAAATCCATGAGGATCCAAACATATCCATATTGATCCACACGTATACATATACATACTCTGTATAGGGAATTGGTTATGGACCTGCTGTATAGACCATTTTTACCGGAGGGCACACCTAAATCAGTAATCTTTGGAATTGGTCTACATTATTTTTCTTGTTAGAAAATAAAAATTAATGAAAATGAATTTGAGCTTTAGCTTTCCGTGGAGGTACGCTTTAAAATGAATATTTTTTAGTTGGAGGCAAGTTTTGTTTTGATTTGAATGAATGAGAATTGAAAATTCGTCAAAGGTTATGGGTGTAGGAGCGCCTACACTTTTGCATTGAGCTCTAGCGAGAAGCGGAAAATTTAAAATTGTCGGTTTCATATTTAAAACAAGCATCTCAGCTGATCAGATTCCTGGATTTTAAATTTCCCGCTCATCACTAAAATTTTTAATTTTAAACGTGAGATCTTAATAATTTATCGATACTGCCGTTTCGCGGATTTTAAATGACATTTTGAAATTTGTAGGTGATTCAACCGGTTGGAGCGAGGATAACTTATTGCAGCGTCAAGACAAAATTTCGACTTTCAAATCCGCTGAGTTCCCATGATACTTACGGATTTTTCCCATGAATAAGGGAATAACCTCCTTCCAAAAATGTCATTATTTATGAATACTCATATTTCATGAGGTGGAGACATTTTGAAGAAATTTAAAGAAACTGCTTCATTCACCAGATTTTCAATTCTAATTTCCTGATGAGACAGGGGCCTTTAATCGAAATTCCCTGATATTTACAAGTTTTCCTTGATTGAATCAAACTCCTTTCGACTGTTTCAGGTTTTCCAGGTTTTCCCCGATACTAGACTTCCTGCATATCAGTAGCGAAGAATAGCAACAGCTCATAGAAATACTCAAATCAGTAATTTTTGTTTCAATCCGTCAAATCACTTATGGATTGTAGAGTACCATTAAAAATCCACAAAACGGTAGCTCTATCTTTTCTTAATCGAAAACCTGTGAGACGCTGCGCTCAGGCTAGTTGAGCAGATGATTGTTGTATGGTTTTAGAATTTTGACCGTAATTTAAAGTGGTCGTTGAGTCACAGAGGTCAAAAAGCTGCTACTGCCACAGATCTGTAGAAAATTCTTGATCACGCAATCTGTGCATCTTTAATAAAGTATGGCAAGAATGAAAAACTATGGCCAAATCATTAAAAATTTGTTTGTTTGTTTCTTTCTAAGTAAATCTTGCAAGCAATTTTTTTGTGGTTCCAAACAGGGACTCAATTTTGTGGATGTCTCTTACAGTGTCGAGTGTCAATTTGATTAAAAATTTCAGAGAGTGCACTGTTTTGAGTGAAAATTTAGCCAAGCGGATTGATTTGCACAAAGGATTTCACTTTTTCAGCCATGTAAATTTTGTTGTAAGAGTTTTGAAAATGTGGCAAAATTCCATTGAGATAGTGAGAGATTTTCCTTTCTGAAAACTTTTTGTAGTCAGCCTGTCATACATTACGGCCAAAGTGTTAAGAAAGAAGGTCTTTGTCAAAATAATTTAATTTCAATTTCCATTGATTCATGCTGAAGTAGCTGAGCAAAAAATCAGGCAATGAAATTGGAATTTAAAAGAACGGAAACCACTCAAGGATTTATTAATGATCCAGATTCAAGACGAGGAGTGTCCATGACCTAGTGGCGTTTGCAGGGTGTCAAAGAGCTGGAGTCCCCTCCAGACCACCAATTTCTGGCCAGGTGGCAGTGGCGCAGCCAGAAATTTTCGGGGGGGGGGGGGGGGGATCCTAAAGAAACGAATTTTGTAAAATTTGTCTGAAAACGCAAAAAACAACCTTTTAGAAGGGCAAATTGGGGTGTCAAGGGGGGGGGGGGTGTCCAGAACCCCCTGGACCCCTCCCTTGACTACCCCACTGCTAGAAGGAGGGAAAGAACAGAAGAAAATTTGGTCAAACACTCATCTGCATGTGCTACCACCTAAAATCCTGCGCCCACCTCTGCAAGACTCTTAGACCTTCATAAGTTGCTCAATCCTGCGATTCACGGATTGCCTGAAAAGTGCGACCATGTAGTGACTTCTTTTTTATTTATTTTTTTTATTTAATACCATGTATTAGAAGTTCTACCAAACAATTTCAACAGTCTTACTGTCATGCTTCCTCCTGTCAAAATTTTTGTGAGCAAGCTACTTTGATTCAACATTTCAGCAAGTGCACTGTTACGAGACAAAGAGCAGCTTCGATCCCAAAAAACTCAACAAAAATTTACAACGCAATATCTAATTTCATGGCAATGCTGCAAAGGAGAAAAATTTCATTCCATACTAATGAAATTTTTACTAATTTCGAGAAGTGTAGCTTAAGTTGGTACTAAGCAAGCCCTGTATCACACAATATCACGAGAATTCATTGCAAACAGGGTTACCTACGTCCAATGGATCAATTACTATTAACAATCCTCTCTTAAATAAGCGTCTCTTCGAGAAATAATACACTCACAAGCCTACAGCCTGCTCTGACCACCAAATTTCTGTTAAGTAAATGAATTATGATAAGACGAGTAGAAAAAGCCGCTTAAATGTAAGGACACCATAGCTGATGGAAAAACTTCATATAATCCTGATAGCACATTGCCGACGAACTAACTTTGGTCAAAGAGCTGCTTTAAAAAAATTAAGGACTGTCTCCGTGCATCAAAACAGCTTGCTTGCTGAAATGTTTAATCAAAATAGCGTGCTTGCAAAAATTTTGACAAGAGGAAGCATGCTTGCTGAAATTTCTTCGTAGAGCTGCTGATACATAGGACCTGGAAAAGAATATTGGACAGATCAGTGTTTGACTGAAAATTCTTTCTCTTTTCCTTCCACCTGCCCAGCAATTGGTGGTCTTGAGCAGTGCTGCCGTTTTGAGTATTTAAATCACATTTATAAATTCACCAATGATTCCACCAGTTGAGAAAAGATTACATAGTTCAGTTCAGTGTATGACGGTACTGCACGAAAAAACACTAATCTGTAATCTTTCCTTAACCGGTGGAGTTGTTGATGACTTTGAAACTTGCCGATATTTAAATAATCAAACGGCGATTGCACCGATTGAGAAAAGATTACAGATCAGAGTATCTTCATGCATTACAGTCACACACTGAACTAAACTCTGTAATCTTTTCTCATCTGGTGGAATCATTGGTGAATTTAAAAATGCCATTGATTATACGCAAAACAGCAGCTCTGGTCTTGAGAAGGCTCCAGCTCTTTGAACCCCTTGCAAACGCCAATATGTCTTAAATGCTCCTAGCTCTGAATCTATATCATAAATAAATCCTTGAGTGGTTTCCATTTTTTAATTCTTATTTTATATTTTGGGTGAGCTACTTCAGCATGACACAAAGGAAGGTGAAATTTAATTATTTTGAAATTAGAGGTCTTTTCACGAGAGTTGGCCAATGAAAATGGGTTTGTTTACTGCGCAGAGAGTTTGCGTTCTTGCGCATGTGCAAGAACGCAAACACGTCTTTGCACAGCGAACCTGTCATCGACCTTCTTTTGTGAAACGAGCTTTAGCACTTTGGCCATAATGTGTGACAGGACTACAAAATGTTTTCAGAAAGGAAAATCTCTCACTATCTCAATGGACTTTTGTCACATTTTCAAAACTCTTGCAACAAAATTTGCATTGCCATAAAAGTGATAGCCTGTGAGCAAATCAATACACTTGGCTAAATGTTCACTCGAAACAGTGCATTTTCATAAATTTTTAACCAAATTGACAGTTGTCACTGAAAGAGACAGCCACAAAATTAAGTTCCAGTCCTTAGAAAATTGGCCGTTCCAGTAAATTGACCGCAAGACTCAGGAAAAAAAAGCCACAATTTTGCTAAATTTTTTAATTCTTGCCACACTTTCTCTAGGATGCACAAATTGTGTGTGATCACAAATCACAGGCAAAATGCGTAGAAAATTCTCGATCTCGAGAATTTTCTACGCATTTTGCCTTTAACCCTTTCCACTCGGATGTCGGACATATCCGACCAGGGAAAAGTTGAGTTCCACTCACAGGTCGGATATATCCGACAAAAAAAAGATACCTTCTAAGGACTTGATTGCCGGATATATTCGACGCACTTGACCGATGGTGAGCTCTAGCAGATTTTATAGGAACTAGGACGAACATCACGCACTACACCAGCGCGCTCTGTACACCGAGATGTGAATTTTTTTACAGATCATATGGTTTGTTTACACATCGTGTTGTTGAAGCTCCACGAGCTGGTGGGGCGGTCGGGTAAAAATGTTCACGAGTGGAAAGGGTTAAAACCTAGGTAAGAGTATCAATTTCATGAAGCCTCTTGGATATCGAATATTTTACAAGGAAGGTCAAAATGGAGAGGGTCCGTTGTTGCAAAATGGAACAACTCGCCACTCGTCTCTTGAAATACTTTATCACAGTGATTACCGAAGATTTGAGCTCATGCATGAAATAAGTAAATGACTTAAGAAATTCAAGCAAACACTCACCTTTCTGAATCTGCATGATCTTCGAGCTGCACTTCATCTCCGATATTCCCTGCATTCTGAACATCATTCAGAGATTCCACTAAAGTATTTTGAACTCCTAATTGTTCCATCATTTTATTTTCACTAAGCTCCACTTCATTTAGCACTGAAACCGAAGAGACCGACGATGGGTACGACTGTTGGCTCATATTCGAGGAAGGAACGTAATGATGTCCGGATGACGGCTGTGACACTGAATAGTTTGATAAATGCTGAGTTTGACCTTGTTGATTTGACTGCGCAAGATTGTTCACTGTAAAATTATTGGGCTGACTTGTCATGTGATTCGTCGGAGGGATCATCGGCTGTTGAGCCATCATCTGCTGGGTCATCATCTGATTTTGAACCATAGATTGCGGAGCCATAACGGGCTGCGGTTGTGTCTGTACATTGCTCGGTTGTTGATTCATTAATTGTTGAGGTTGTACAGGATTTGCTGGCTGCGTCATCATCTGTTGAGGTTGGGATTGGAGATTGGTTTGCGTTAGAATTGGTTGAGTTTGAACCGCTGGAGTGTTACTCGATTGGGACATCATTTGCGGCGGCATGCTCTGATGCTGTGCCATCATTTGCTGCGACTGCCCTTGAACAGGATTTGTCTGTTGTGAAATGACCTGCTGCGTTTGCATCGGTGCTTGCTGCTGCATCATTTGCTGAGGCTGTGACTGCATGGATATGATATTAGATGGTTGCCCAGACTGTGAATTAGATTGCTGCCCCATCATTTGCTGGGGCTGGTTGGGTTGGGCACCTTGCTGAGCCAGCATATGTTGTGGTTGAGACTGAACCACATTACTCTGTTGAGCCATTATTTGCTGCGGTTGAGTTTGAATAGAATTCTGTTGCTGAGTTAGCAACTGTTGCGACTGAGGTTGTTGTGACATGACAGGTTGCGACTGCATGATATTCGTCTGAGACATTGGTTGCGGTTGGGCTGGAATAGAATTTGGTTGCTGCGAGATAATCGGTACATTCTGCTGCGGTTGAGCTTGCATTGAATTAGGCTGGCTCATTACTTGTGGTTGTTGTTGTGACTGCTGCGTAATAATCTGTTGAGGCTGGCTAGTACTTACGACTTGCGGTTGATGGACAGGCATCATGTTGGTCAAGTTTTGGTTTTGTGAGTTAATAATAGGAACTTGGTTACTCAAGGCATTTGTAGAATGAACAACTGTAGGATTCGTGTAATACTGTTGAGCTTGCTGCGGAATTTGTTGCGGTTGTTGGGGTACAACTGACGGTTGCGAGCCAACGTTGGGTGCCGGCTGTTGAACAAAAACAGTTTGTTGCTGGGAGACAGGAATCTGTTGCATCATTTGCACTTGCTGCGGAGGTTGTTGCTGTTGTTGGAACTGCTGTTGAGATACGTTATGAACTTGGATCGGTTGCACTACTTGCGGAGGAGGCATTGACTGTTGCTGAAATTGCTGCTGTACATGTTGCTGCATAGGCATGGCTTGCTGCATGACATTATTTACGTTCATATGTTGCTGCTGTTGCTGCTGATTGCTAGGGTTTGAATTTGAAACTACTTGATAATTTGCGTTGGCTAAAACTTGCTGCATCTGCTGAGATTGCAAGCTCTGATGCTGGTTACTATTTATGAAATTAGTCGTTTGTTGCACTGGAATTTGAGACATACTTTGGGCATGCTGCTGAGGCTGTGAGCAATTGACTGGATTAAACTGTTGAGTTTGACCGGGAGAAGCATTGGAATGAGTCGCCGGAGCACTTTGAGCCGGGCCCGGTATACTATGGTTTTGGCCAGATGCATTGGGGTTTGACCCAGGCACGTTCTGGGTTTGTCCAGGCACACTTTGGTTCAGTCCAGTGGCTGCTACAGAAATTTGATCATTTTGAATAATACTATTGCTGTTATTTACACATTCAGCATTATTCTGATCTTCATTAGTTTGATTAGAATCGGCTACAGAAATTCCACTATCAGTTCCTACATGGTGCACAGATTGATTGTCAGTATTCTCGCACAATTTATTAGAGATATTAGGTTTAGCCTGAGGCTGAACTATTGAATGGTCTAAAAAATCCATACAAACCCAACGTCCACGCTTGAATGGTTCAGTACTTTCTATTTTCACAACTTTGAAACGTTCATTGCGCCCAGGATGGCTGTGGATGTCCCTCATATCAGATTCGTGTTGTTTTGCACCTAAAACGCTAAGATTTAAAACATTATCTGCTACGGTCACATGTAAATCGCTATTCGTGATAGCACCACACTGTACAGCAGAGTTACTATTATTGCAAAGTTCTGGAGCAGATACTATGGCTAACCCATACTGAGAACTAGTTGGTATGACTGGAGCGGATCCCAGAGATGTGGATGAGTTGAAAAATACATCTTCCTTCGAAAAAGTATCTTCCGAGAAACTGGGAGTTTCATTTTCGACGTCTGTTACGCGAGAGGTATCCACAACATCAGACATGTCATCAGTGTGTGATTCGTCTAAATCATCAGCAGAATCATCACCACCATCATTACTTAATCTAGAACCGACAGTAACACTAGTTATTTGGAAGGAAGTTTTTTTCTTCTGATTGTTGCCAGACGAAATTGGTGGTTCTGGTTGCACTACACTTTTATCAGAATCTCCGCAGAGACAGAAAAGATCACTAGAGGTTCGGCTCGCACTTTTGGTTAACTTGTTATTTTCTCCCGATTTGGGTGTTTTCTGACTAACATCTTCTGCCATAGCCTAGACAAATTCATTAAATTTTAACAATCTCCATGTAAATACACTAGAGCTGAAGGAGGAGGAAATTGCACCGAACATCATGCCACGATAACTTGGAGAGCGAGTGACGAGGAAAACACGAATTCACTAAGAGACGAAAACACATCATTCACGGTAACTTTATTCACGAATTGTGGGCTCTTAATTAGTTCACTAGCCCTGTCTAAAAACAAATCCATTACATTAGCAGCCATTTATAGGCCTTGCCCTTGAATTATTTTTTAAGTCTGTTTTTGCATGACACTAACCAGTAATGCCAACACAATTGAAAGAGAAATTTCCTTTCCTTCTCTCTGTATGCATTGCACTCATGAATACTACATTTAGTTCTCCAACTTTCCGCTGTCAACCCGCAGTCACGGCGCTAGTAGTGCTCCCAGTTTTCATCACTTGTCAACCAATCTTCTGTGCTTTTCCGATAGATCGCGTTTCAATGCGCTGTGCAATACAGTGACTGGATAAACCACAGTGCGGCCATTTCGGTCGTCTTTCTGATTGGTCGGATTCCTTAGATCGCGAATTTGAGCATTTAAAAGTATTTTGACAGTTTTCTAGGGTTCTCATAGGCAAGTTAGACACGACTGAAGGGCTTCTGTCACATTTGAAACATATTGGTGCGCAAAATTAAGAGAAATCAACGATTCCCCGTAACTGACCCCCCGCGGATGCGCACCCAACTTAACACGGGCGCCATAGGGAGAAAGTGTGTTCCTGAGTTACTCGCAAAAAATATCGCAACCCCCCGCCCTAAAAATGGTTTATACATAGCATTAATGACTTTTTTCAGACAGGGGGTAGAGAAATCTTCATTCCGAAACCCAAGAACAATCATACTCCCCATGCTGCCAATGCTAAAGTGGGTGCACTCTTGAGGGGTGGAGGGCAAATGGCCGCACTGTGGTTTATCTAGTCACTGTACTGTGCAATACAGTGACTGGATAAACCACAGTGCGGTCATTTTGGTCGTCTTTCTGATTGGTCGGATTCCTTACATCGCAAATTTGAGCATTTAGAAGTATTTTAACAGTTTTATAGGGTTCTCGTAGGCAAGTTAGACACGACAGAAGTTCTTCTGTCAAAATTGAAACATATTGGTTCGCAAAATCAAGAGAAATCAACGATTCCCCGTAACTGACCCCCCGCGGATGCGCACCCAACTTAACACGGGCGCCATAGGGAGGAAGTGCTTTCCTGAGTCACTAGTAAAAAATATCGCAACCCCCCGCCCTAAAAATGGTTTAAACATAGCATTAATGACTATTTTCAGACGGGGGGGTAGAGAAAATTTCATTCCGAAACCCAGGAACAATCCTACTCCCCATGCTGCCCATGCTAAAGTGGGTGCACTATTGAGGGGTGGAGGGCAAATGGCCGCACTGTGGTTTATCCAGTCACTGTACTGTGCAATCAGCGCACGAGAAGCTTAGAGCTTTGACTCGATGTGATGAAGCATCTGAAGTGAGTGAAGACAAGGGTGCAAAACATATTATTTCATTTCCATTTTTTTTTTTTTTTTTACTGTTTTGTTTGTTCAAAGAACACTGCGTAATCGGAGAAGATATTGATCAGAGCGCAAATCACCCTGTTTCCGTCTTCAAAAATAATTTTCCGCACTGAAAGATAGAGGAATAATTAGGACACAACAAGAGGACGTAAAAAGTCTAAATACCAATCTATCTTTTCCTCTAATCTACTCATAAGCTACTTGCATTCCTCGGTGACTGATAACAGCCCCGATTGATACTCCCAGCAATTACAGAATTTTAAGTTCCCCCCGCCCTAGGATTCAGAACAACTTTGAAACGCCAAAACTTGAGAGGAACAAAAGAACACACATTATTAATCAAATGAGTAATAGTTGACGAACTTTATTATTGGTTTACCTACTTTGCAATTTTCATTCATTTTTTGCAAGAAACAGCTGAGTGCTTTGTATTTTCCTCACTATCATTATCATCTGACTGAAAAAGAAAGTAAAATGTATTATCATTTATCTAATTATTAAAAGGGCCTGATTTACGTTTTAGCCACCCGTATAGGCAGAGGCATCTTTGTCGCCTCTCACCACAATTGAATTGTCCTAAGGGGAGGGGGGTGTCGGCGGGAGCATCCCCAGATAAGCTGGGATTCGGGAGACCTCCGGTCCTTCCCGGAAAATTTTGAAGAATCAACCCCTTATAAACGTAATTTTAAGCTGATTTAGTTCAAAAACTTACCAAAACAACGTTCGATATTAGCCGCCAACAATTTTTATTATTATCATTTTTTTTTCCAGCGCTGATGTTAAATTATTTCAAAACACTGTCATCACTTTAAAAACACCGAGTAAAGTGATTTAGAGGAGAAGTAGGTTTGAAAGGGGAGTAGTATTTTAATATTGTTGGTCAGATGCAAAAGGTATGAAAACCCTTGAAGGCGATCGACTCCATTCGCCAAGTTGAATCGATAAAGGGGTCACAAGGGGGGTTTTGGTGACATCACCTTTTTGTCCATTTTGAAGAGTCATGAGATGCCATGCATGAGTGAAAGAGCCTCAGATGCAAAAAATACGAAAACCCTTGAGGGCGATCGACTCCATTCGCCAAGCTAAATCGATAGAGAGGTCACAAGGGGGGTTTTGGAGACATCACTTTTTGCCCATAATTAAGAATCATGAGATGCCATGCATGAGTGAAAGAGCCTCACATGCAAAGGATATGAGAACCCTTGAGGGCGATCGACTACATTCGCCAAGCTGAATCGATAGAGGGATCACAAGGGGGGTTTTGGAGACATCACCTTTTTGCCCATGTTTAAGGGTCATTAGCTGACATGCATGATTGAATGATTCTCAGATGCAAACAGCGCTGGATTTACACTTCTGCCGCCCATCGGCCATCTGACTATTTGCCGCTCCTTCGAAGTCCACGCTTTCTGGGGGGTCTGGGGCGCGTGCCCTCTCAGTTAGGTGTCTTCTCCCGGAAATTTTTGAAATTTTAACCTCCTGTAAATGCAAAATTACATGGTTTTCAGAAAGTTTTTCCGATTCTTTTTTCTCAAAATTAATCAGATTTTCGTGGTGAAAACAACGTAGTTAATGTACAGCGTTGTTTTGAGCACGAAAATCAGCACTATTTGTAAGTAAGCGTGTATCCGATGAGACGGAAGGTTACGCAGTGACGCACCTCTAAGGAGTCGAACTGCACGTTAAGGGTGTTATCTTTCGACAGCTATTATGCAGACGAAAAAACAAAAAAAACCTAGGAAAATTTGCCGTTCCCAGAGATCTGCCGCCGCGCCGCGCCGCACGGTGTTGCGTTTTACGCTCATTTTGGGAAAAAAAACCCGTAACTTTTTCAGGAGTGCGAATCAAACGTTGAAACTTTCAGGATCGTATTTCTCATAGTAATACACCTACTAGGCGAATGGTATTGTTGTAAGTCGCTTTCAAGGGGGGAGGGGGGAGGGTCAATTTTCATTTGGTCGAGTGCCATTTGGCAACACTGTCCAAATGACTTGAAATTTGGTGTCTGGGGGTTTGTTAACGCTGAATTCCAATTTTGCATCAGTTTTTCAAAATTCTAAAATCAAAGATGGCCGCTGACCAAGTAGTGGAAAAACTTGTCTGCAGCCATCTTGGATTTCCGAATTTTGACAAACGGATGCAAAATTTGAATTCAGCGTTAAAAAATGACCCCGGTTACCAAATTTCAGGTAATTTAAACGGTGAAAACCGTCTATGCCAACTTTTTGGGTAAAATACCGCTCGGCCCGGCCGCGGCCGGAGTCATTTTCATGCGTTTTCATGCGCTCACTTTTCAACTTAAAATGCGCGTATCTCAGAGATGTGCAAATATGTGCAAACGTTTTTTTTTAGGAGATATACTACATAGTATGAGCTTCAATTTAGTTGAAGATTCAGACCGGAGGCACGCGGAGCTAACTTCCAAAAGTCTCAGGGAAACTCGAAATTTTGACTTTTAGACCTCTCACTTTTAAGCTTGAGTAAAATGAGAGTGCTTCGTTCTTTTTCAAAAAACTAGATATCAAAAGATAGCTCAGAGTACCTAGTTTAAGTAATGAAAAATCTGTTAAAAAGATTTTTTCGACACACTTCAAATTTTGAGTAAAGTTGACAGTTGAAAACGCACTTTTTTCAAACCTTTAAAATGAGAAATTTTAAGAGCCCTTATTTAGCCTAATTTTTTTTCTTTTCCAAAAAGCAGTTTCACAGCGACATTCTACGTACTCTGAGGAATATTTTCACGTATTTGTTTCCTTGAAAGCGCGAATGTCACGGGGGGGGGGGGGGTTTCCCACAGGTGGACACACTGTGCGCCGCGCCGCGCCGTGGGCCACGGCCCATGTGACCCATGCCTAAATCCGGAGCTGGTTGGTGTTACCAGTTGATACTTCTGAGAGGGGGAAAAAAAGGGACAAAATTTGCCGTCATAGACACATACTCAGCGTACGTACCTACTGTGTCCAATGGGAAATACGGCCCTGGAGTGAAGTAGTTCTAGCAGTAGTTGTATAAAATTCTTATCCAAGATGTCCATAGGGGTGCCATTTCAAATTTTTCTTGCGGGGGGGGGAGTCTGATCCGACCAAAAAAAAGGGTCTGATTCGACGACCAAAAAATAAAATGTCTTACCAGTTAAATAAGAATTAGTTTAAGGCAGGGGTAGCGCCGCTCCTTCTTTTTGTCAAAAGTATCGATTATTTTATAATCGAGACTATTCAAAACATAAATTTGACTGTTGATCAAAATCCTGTAGGGGGGGGGGGGGGCTCCATATGACGCCCATGAAGATGTCCCTACGCCAGGCTGATTGTGAGCTTCTATAAAGGTAAAGTGCTACTACGGCGACGTGATATTCTTATAGGACCAATAGTGTTAGCACTGTTATTGGCCTGTGTATTAAAAGGTGTTGCGTGCCGCGTGTGCTGAAATTGAAGGCGCTTCATACTGTTTTATTAGGCGCATGGCTGGATTTTTTTTTCTTTTAAGAGCCACGAACCCTTCAAATGTCCAGTGTTTTTCCAGTGATGAAGTGTGCAATCTCAAGGTTGCTCACCGTGCATGCTCAAGAAAGGAATTAATTTGTAGAAGTATTTTCACACACGATTTCACTTATAGAACAGTCCGATAGATTTATGGGGAGGGAGCAAAAGAAAACTATAATGTGACTTCGATATCATTCTTAAAGGACCCTAAAAACAAAATACTCCGCAGTCAAAAATGGGTTTATACAAACTTTCAGTGCATCCTTACATCCGCGTCCTCAAACCAAAAACCAAATGATCCATTTAATTTTATGTTTATAACACGAAAGATATTAATGAAACAATGCTTCCGAATGAAGCCGCAAAAATGGATATACAAGCATCTAAGGCAAGTTAAATTGATAACCTAGCTCTAAAAACGAATTCATGGAACTTTTCTTTGTGCAGCGGAAAAAGTTCCTTCAATTTTTAGTGACGCAATTTGACATCCTAGGTACCGGAAAAGTTGCATGCAAGCGCGAAGGAGTCGGGTAAAATTCAAACATTGTTGTTGCTAGCTGCGATGTCAATTTCGCAACGTTAAAATTGGGTTTTCTATAGCAATGATTTGGGGCCGTTAAGGATAGCCATCGTACTGTTGGGAAGCAAAATCTTTCAAGATGAACTGCTGCCGCATTCCTTCACTTTGGTAGAGCTCGTTCCAGAAGTGTAGGCGCATCTAAACCATAATCTTTGGCGAATTTTCAACTTTAATTCCTTCAAATCAAAACCGAACTTGCCTCTGACCTCTGACTTTATTCTTTGGCTTTTAAAATATTCCTCGTTGAAAAGAGAACTCTCAATTTCATTTTCCTTCATTTCTATTGAGTTTTGTCAGAAATAATGTTGACAAATTCCAAAGATTATCGGCCTAGGTGCGCCTACACTTCTGAAACTACCTCTAGCTGAGTCGCCTAGTAACGTGAACAAGGCACCCGGCACCTACAGGGCTTAGACCCCGCGGTGCACTATAGTCTGAGTTAAGCAAAAAAAAAAAGGCTACAAATCATTTTGTAAATTTATCATCTTGTAAGTTTATCATCAATAACTTATCATTTATAAATATTCAAGACCAATTTTAATTGAAAGTGGCCAAAAATCAGAAAGTTAATTTCTCATCAATTTATCAGTTATCTACAAATTTTAATGACATAAAATACTTTTAAAAAACAATTTAAACATAGCAATGTCACTGAAAAGTTTTAAATTACTTTAATTACTTTTAATTTTTGATTACTTTTATTCACTGATTTTTTTGCCACTTTTTTTTTTTCGATCTCACACTATAGTGCGGCTTCTGCGTGGGGAGGAGCAAACCCACAGAGAAGGAAGTTAAGGGAGAGATGGAAAAATAAAATACTAAAAGAGGAGAAAAATTAACAGCAGATGAAAGAAAAGGGGAAAAAAGTAGGAAGAAAACATTTTAATTTAGAAAAATGCATTTGAACAATTTTTTTGGGCAACCTAGACTGAAATCTAGACAAAGACCTTTCAAGGCAATAGGAAAAAGCTAAATATATTTATCACTCAAGCATCATGTGCTGACGCCCCCCCCCCCCCCCATCTCTTCACAGTGGTGGCTTTTTTTTTTTTTTTTTTTTTTTTTTTTTAGCAGTTTAGTTTAAGAGTGTCGCCATTAAGGCCACATGTACGAAGATGAAAGAGAGAATAAGAAGAAAGAAACATGGAAGAAAGCAGAGTCACATCCATTCCGCGATGGCCAAGATTTGAATTGCTTTGTGGCTCATAATTGATCATCCACTCATCTAACTTGGTCATTAATGAGTATTTTCAAACGCACACTTTACGTTGGTCCGAAATACCAGAGGAAACGTATCGTATTTCGGCAATTCGGCATTTCGGCAAGTTTTCACGCGGTTCAGCTCAGCTCCGTCGCGTCGCGCTTGCATGCAACTTTTCCGACGTCTTGGAAATCAAATTGCGTCACAAAAAATTGAAGGAGCTTTTTCCGTTGCATGCGTGAGCGATGCGATGAGAAAAACAAATAGCAAGTGAAATTCGTGCTGTTGCTGGATCGAACCGATTCGAAACAAGCTGCCTTGTGCTCTCACGTGAGTTGCCATTTTGGTTGTTCCAGTGTTGTCGGATTAAGTTTCTTAGTTGTATCCAGATAAAGTATATCTCGGGGGCTCAATTATTGTACCCCCGTAGTAACGATTATTTTCTACAGGTTAAAACGGAGCAGAGAGAGTGTCGATCCGTCACATCTCATGATGCGTTTTCGGGTCTGAGTGATTGGAATGTACATCTTTACTGGCTTAAAAAAAAGCTAGCCGATGCGATTTCCCCATAAGCACACTTAAAAGTGCATTTATGCGGGGAAACTAAAAAAACGATATGTTGGTTGTTCAACGGACAAACTGGATTGTTACATCAACAAATAAAGCCTTCGTCGGAATGTGCCAAATGTCAACAAAAGTTACGAGAGTCTTGTTATGGATTGTTTTGTTGTACTGCATTTTACATGAAAGAATGTATAGAATATTTAAAGGATAGTAAAATGACGAAATGGATCCATTAATCCTTTGAAAATATTTCTGTAAGATCACAATGTATCTATAATTTTGTTAAAATCAGAGTTGGGCAAATAGGAGTCTAATCGATTACACGATTACTGGGTAATCGGTAATCGTCAAACCTTTGGATGGTAACTAAATGTATTCTTCACAGATAAATAGTAAACTCTAGGGTCCCTTCGATTAGATATAATTCTTCGGCAACTAATATGACTGGTGGCTTGTAAAAAATCAGCCCTGATTACCGTAAAATCACCATCCGAAAAACGACGATTACGATTACTTGGTAATCGTGTGATCGATTATCACCCCCATTTGCCCAACTCTGGTTAAAATACATATGGAAAAAAAATGAAACAATTTCTCATACCAAAACTTTCGGCTGGTTGTAAGATTTACTGGATATGGAAAAAATTTTCCCTTGAAGGGGGGGGGGGGGCGTAAAGAAAAATGAAAGGAAATGTTTGCTTTTAAAGTTTATATATCTTCTTAACGTCAAGTAACTGGTTTTCTGATGTTTTAAAAAGAACCGCAGTTCGGACTGAGGTTCTTTTTGCAGAAAGCGGGTCATTTACAATTATTTTAACAGATTGACATCTGAGCTGACCATATTCTACCCGGGCCCTATTTATTTCCCTGCCAGTAGGGCCTTCCTAGGCTCCCTTTGCCCCTCCCTCAATCCCTCTTCTTACAGTGTCATATAGTGGCGTAGCATGAAATTTGGCAACTTTATACTGTGTCCATTTAACTCCATGTAAAAGATCGAAAGCGCAGGTGTTCACCAAACATCCACGAGTTCGATCTTTTTCATGGGCTTAAATGGACAAAGTGTAACGTTGTCAAACTGTACGCTACGCTAAAAACGTCATACAGAAGGCAACGTCGCTTTCGGAAGAATCGTAAATTCTGAGGTTGAAGTGTGAACTCAACTCGAGAGATTGAGCACATTTAAAACACGGTTTGCAAAGCTTTGGCTGGTGCGCCGTAAAACCCGAGAGTGTTTGTACATACAAATCGTACATGTGTGAACACTGAATACACTCTAAAACACTTCAGTAGTGATTTGCATTGTTGTCATATCGTGGTGAAAAATTGCCACTCTCGATATTTAACTCAATGTTATAAGTGGCCGAATTTTTCCATTCAATCAGGCAACTATGGACTGATTTGCTTCGTAGCTCCAATTCTTCCGATGACTGGTGATGAGCTTAACGAGAGGCCGATAAACTCCGAGATTGAATGGAGGGGGAGAGGAGAAAATACAATAATAATGATGATAATAATAATAAAGCCCATTTTGAACTTTGAGAGTTGGAGGGCCCCCTGATTCTGTTCCATGGAGAGAGGGGTGGGATGTGTGTGTGGCGTGGGCGTCGTATCCAGTGGCGCGGCGTCGCGTGCATTGTGGCAACTCTGCTTTTCGCTCATTTAAACTCGTGTAAAATGTCGATTAGACGGAGTTGAGCTGTGCACCACCAATATTTCGACCTTTTTCAAGTGATCAAATGTACGAAATACGGTGTTGCCAAATTGCACGCAATACCACGAGTCGCATCGATTTGTTGTCGGGGGCAACGTTGAAACTTGAACCTTTTTTAGGTGCAATTTTAGCGTACACTATCTATGCACATAACCGCAGCGAATGTAACACTCTTTTAATAGAGGCTACCCCCCCTCCCCCACCCTACAATAACAGTAAGTAGAACAGGGCTTATGTGACTTATGCGTTTTGACTAGAGGGCTAGAAGTGGTGAGCAGGACCGAATACAATACCAACTTTTCTGTTTAAAAAAAAATATGCAGCAGCTTCCAAAATTTGCCGCCCCTAAAATTTTGCCGCTGTAAGGCCACGGCTTATTCGGTCTAATGGTAAATGCGGGCCTGGACCAAAAGTGTGATTACTCTTTTTTCGCTTCTCATGCATTTGATTCCTGAAGCCCTGACCTTTGAGGTCCTGGATGACTTTAATGTACTTTTTCACTAACAATTTGGGCAACTTTTTGCGGTGAGACACATTTCACATTCTGTCTAGAAATTACAAGCTTTCTTACCTATACTCACTAAATAACATTTTTTTTCTTCTTTTTTTTTCACCTTGAATTTTCTATGCGAGCCACAATTTCGGGATGTATGAAATCACAGAGCCCCCCCTCCCAGATGCTACTGAACGCGTAGTTTGAATTTTCTATGCGAGCCACAATTTCGGGATGTACAAAATCACAGAGCCCCCCACCTCCTAGATGCTACTAAACGCGTAGTTTTTGCGGGTGATATCGAGAACCGTGAAATGTTACCGGGGAAAAAAATACTATCCGGTCAAAGATTACAACAAGTCACTTTCAGTTTCAATCCCAAATTTTCTCAAAATGAGGCAATGATCACTGCGCAACTGCTCCCATCAGTCTGGATTGAGAGTGAGCACAGCCACAGGCTAGTCCCTCATCTACAAGAGCAGGCGATTTTGATGTCGGAAGGACCGTTGCGTTGGTCCATGGGCAATATTACAAAGCTATGGACCTCAAGTCTCCATAATCTCTACCAGGCACCTAAGCTGATTTATCTTTGTGATTCTTGTGGAAAATATAAACTAGTTACTGTATAGCAACAGCATCAACTCTTGATGATTACTTTTATTATAAAAATACCGAGAAAATTGGGCTCTTTCAAATTTTTGCTACAGGGGATTGAAAAGTTGATTCTTGAATAAAAACCTGTAAAAATGACGATGATTCCACGAAAAAATCACGAAATTCACTCTCAAAATAGGTTACAATGGCAGTTCAAAGCAGGTATCATGGGAAGATTCCTTCTAAAATGAGACATATATCTGTGTTTCCGCAGAGCAAGTGACAGATTAGACAGGAATATCCCATAATACCTTCGTTGAAGCGCCATTACGATCTTGCCGTTAAAGCAGTTATGTGAGTTTATTACTGAATTTTAGACTTTTTCGGTGTGATTTTCGTGATTTTTGCTGGTCACTACATCAGATTGGACATTTGTTTGCTCACAACAAAAGTTTGCAAGGGCCCCATCTCAATGAGCGCGATTCCATCACGAGAGGATGCTGTCTCTCTCTCTCTCTCTCTCTCTCTCTCTCTCTCTCTCTCTCTCTCTCTCTCTCTCTCTCTCTCTCTCTCTCTCTCTCTCTCTTTTTCTCTCTCTCTCCTCCCATTTGAATACGTGCGTTAGAAAAGGACAGAGATAAGGGCTAAGATCACGTGATGGCTCCCTCTTCTATTCTTTTCTAACACATGAGTTCAAACGGCTGGAGAGAGAGACACACAAATTCCTATATCCGCGTATGGATTCCATTGCGAGCCGTTCAGTATTAACCAAGGTCCATTAGTAACAGGTCAGTCTTGTGGTACTGTAATCTTTTCGATTAGTATAGAGAAAAACCCGACTGTAAATTAAATCGAGGTTGAATCAAATCGGAAAACAATGTGCCGTTTTATGTACATTGCGCTTATGGAAAGTAACTTAGAAATGACAACGTTCACGGACTGACCCGTTATTAATGGACCTTGGTATGCACCGAGTCATAGCCCGTTCAAAAATCGAGTTTTGTGACGCACTTTATTTCTCAAAATTATGAACCTCCTTATATAATTGCACCAAACAATTACGGAGAGCAGTGGTGCCAAAATGTCAACATTAAGAATGCGCATAGTGCATTGCCGAATGCGTGGTGCAAAGAGACGAAGTATGAAGTAGGCCTAACTTTTCTGGGGGTCTCCCACAGAATATTAAAGGGGGGGTCTGTGGGTCTCCCCCAGAATATAATAGGGGGGTCTGTGGGTCTCCCCCAGAATATTAAAGGGGGGTCTGTGGGTCTCCCTCAGAATATTAAAGGGGGGTATGGGGGTCTCCCCCAGATTAAGTTTGATGCGAGAAAGTGTTCGTCGGGTATTCCCAACAGTTTACTTTTCCTTCGAAGGGGCTCGAGGCGGGGCCTCCAGGAACGAAGCAAACTTGTGAAAATTCATATCGCGGAACGGCAACGCTGGACCCCAGGCGTCATGTCAGGGGCCGGGCCCTGCAGGGTTAAGAAGGGTTAAGACGCCGCGAGATCTATTCACTGTCGGGTCGACTTCTTGTCGTGGTCTCGTACTCTCTCGTCCTATATCTGCGATCAGTAGCGCACCGAGAGTGTCTTCATCTCTCTCTTTTCTCCATTAAGAAACGTATGTTAGACAAGAATGGACAACGGGATAAAACCCCCTCTCTCTGTCCTTTTCCTACCTAAACATTCAAATGGGAAATGAGAGAGATGGAAGAGATCCTGGTTGCGCCAGTGATCTGCGTACCTACTTCACTATATCGTCAGATTAAGACCTAAACTAATAAAAGCCTGCCCGAGATAGTAAGTCACATTATCTCCTTGAATGACAATCTAGTAGATTCGTCCGACCAATTTCATTGTGTTGTTCTTGCCCTCTCTCTCTTTCTCTCTTTCGCTTTTTTGCTCCCTCTCCCTCTTTCGTTATCCCTTCTCTCTCTCACTCACTATTTCGTCCCGTCTCCTGGCGATCGCGATACCCGCTCGTCATGGCCGCGAATGTCCGTAGAGTCCCTTCATTTTTTTGCATTTTTTCGACAAAGTTTATATGATTTGTTTTTCGCTCGGTTTTGTTTTTTTCTCCCCGCAACTGGAAATCAAAATCAGCTGCGAAACCTCTCGGAGTGTATGTTAGTGACTGTTGAAACCCTTTTTCGCCTTCGTTTATGCGATTTTCTTTTGACGATTCCCGCCCGTCAATCCGCGTAGTTCGCGTTCAAAATGAAGAAAGAAGTGAAAGAAAAAACCCCCGGTCCAACATGGATAGAATTTTGCCAAAGGATGAATATCAACCCCAATCTTGTTATGTTGAAGCTCACGCTCTTCGTCATGTACGGAGGTAAGGAATCGAGGAATTTTCAAATTTTGTCGTTTTACTTGTCGAGGCGCTTATACATTTTCTTTTTTTTAGTTTGTATATCGGATCTATTCCTGAATCAAATTAAGTTTTCAATATTAAGCTAAAAATCATTCTTAAAAATGGTTTGCTCTTGATTTTATGTTTGGTCTTTTTTTTTTTTTTTTTTTTTTTTTTTTTTTTAAACTTGCGCTTCTTTAGCAAGCAGAAAAGGATAGGACAGATAGAGCACTTGTCACACTTGGTAATTGATACTTCCTCTCTTTCGCGCTGAACTTTCTCAGTACTGACAGGTCCACCGTAGGTCATTTATCAAAATTGCCATTGCGCTTCGCTTGCGTCTTGAACGAGAGTAACAAAGTGAAAACAGAGAAGGTCGATGAACAAACACCAAATCCCAAGAAGAATATACAAAACAAATAAACTGTAGGGAATAACCACGAACACTTTCTCACATCAAGCTTAATCTGGGGGGCCCCCAGACCCCCTTTTATTTTCTGAGGGAAACCACCAGACCCCCTTTAATGTTCTGAGAGAGACGGCCCCCAGACCCCTTTAAGATTAAGGGGTTAATTTTACAGTAGGCTGCACGATGGTTTGAGATCGAAAAGAAGTAACTAAAAATCAGTAAAAAAAAGGTCATCTAAAATTATCGTTTTTGACCTTTCAAGCCTAACATAAAACAATCCAGTGACATTTCCAGGTGTAAATAGCTTGTTAAAAATGTTCTTTGTGATTAACATTTCTCTGAAAAGTTCATAAATAATATATTGATGAGAAATTGACTTTCTTCTTTTTGGCCACTTTTTGACGATTTTGACAGATCACAGTAGCCTGACTGCAAAATGTTTTTGCAAATTTTAATCAGAATTTAAACAGCTATATTTGAAATATTCCAATTTTTCTCTATGTTCACCCACTTTTCCCATTGATTTTAATGGAAACCCTTTATCCTCCATAACTTGCTTGGAATTTAAAATTTCGGAAAAACAAAAAAAGACCCCCTCTGAGGAATGTTAAAAGCAACTTCTCTACAAAATGTGGATATATATATATATAGACCATTGCATTGATTCAAAAGCTATGCTCCGATACAGACAGCTGCGCCATTGCAATACTTTCTCAATTTCTAACTTTGTTTCAACGAGAAAATAAAAATTAACAACATAGTATGATAAAAACCTTTGCGAGTAATTTGTTGTAGAAACATTGAAATACACGCTAAAAATGGAGAACTCTGCCAGATTTATCAATCATTCATAATTTATAGAGGTCAGAAATAGAATTGATGGTTTTTTCGTGAAACAGAAAAAAATGAATCGAAAATATACAGTATTTTTCTGTGCTCTGTTGTTGTCGATCAAATCTATACTTTGCGAAGTAAAATTTCACCCTTCCCTTCCTCAATAACTCCCAAACGGACATATGGTGACATAACGAGTGCCATGTTCTCAACAAACTTCAAGTTGCAACATAAAAGAAGAATTTAGACGTAACTAGCAAAATAAAAATCTCAGGGTAGCGGGTAGCCCTTTTGCCAGGATTTATAATTTTATTGTTATTTCTATTTTTTTCTTCTTGATTTTAATTTGGAATTTTATTTCAAATAAATGGTTAGATTACTGAACTTCATAATACATGTAAAATATGCGAGAGTTAGGTATGTAAGTTGGAGTTGGGTTTATTTTTCTCTTTACATTCGATTTCGTAGTTCCACCGTGAGCTTTTCTTTGAAATAAGTAAGTCATTGGCTAAAATAATAAATGTATCGAAAATCGTAACAAAATTGTCTTTATCTACCCGAAAACCTAAATATATTCTAGCTAAAATGTATTTATTCACCTGACAAGGGCTTTGGCTCTTAACTGTGAAATGTCGACCAAGGACCTTAAAATTGGGCAGTTAATTTTCTATACTTGTCATATTCGTATAGACTCTAGAACATCCAGTGGCGAAGCGTGCTATTTGGCATCATGTCATTTTATCCATTTGAACCTATAGAAATGGTCGAATCCGCTGGTCATCGATGATTCCTTGATAATTCGATATTTTTCATGGGTTTTAATGAGCCAAATGCAACAGTGCCAGATTGCACGCTTCGCCACTGAAAACATCCTTGGACTTCGTAGTTTGATAAATTCTCCCATGAGGCAGGGAATGGAACAATGAAACAGCTAAGTTTCAGTAAAGTACTTTATTTTCAGTCGTTTATTTTGGAAGCATTATGATTACCTACAGGACTGGGAAAAAAGGAAGGGATTTTACAGCCCAGAAATAAAAAAAAAAAAAGAAAATAGCAACAAATTCATCAATTAATAAAAAAAATTCATCGTTGCCGTAAAGACTTTGTTAGATGGAAAATGAAAAAAATCAGAAAAGCATTGAACAGTTCAGGAGGGTCATTTTACACACGTTTTGAGACTTTAAGCAAATTTTATTTAGTAACAAGGTTCAGTCACGGTTTGTTCACTTGGTGACTCTATTGTATAACATGCTTGACAATTTGTATAATATTTGTCAGTTATGTTTTGGAAGTAATTTTAATGGAATTTAATCGCTAGGTAGGTTTCAAGAACCGTAACCTGATCACGAACTTCGAAAACAAAGATGGCGAACACCCACTTGATTGTACAGTGATGAAATGACCGAACCCAGTTACTAAATAAACTATGCTTTTTGCAGCGTGCACAGCTTGCAGTTGTGGACCATCCGACCATATCAATCCAAGTCAGTAGCAGTGGCGAGGCGTGCGATTTAACAACGATCCTTTTACCCATTTAAACACATTAGAAAGGTCGAAATGCATGATCATCGCCGATGACTGAAGCGTCCGACTTTTTTGGTGAATTTAAATGGAGAAAATACATTGTTGCCAAATTTCATGCTTCGCCACTGGTCAGTAGTAAAACAAATGATTCGGAATTACTACTTAACAGGAATCATTAATGTATACAAGATTTTAGTACATTAATTTTCTTCCTCTCTTCCCTCCTCATCTCTATAAGTCCTTATTTTAACCCTTTGTTGCCCGACAGTATTCACAAGTACCACCAATTTTACAAGGAATTAAATGGAAAAGGCAAGAAATCAATATACGTACTAATTTACGTTAGAAATCCGCAATTAGATCATCCATATCTGTCAAAAAACCCAACAGTGCATATAAATACCCTTGGGCAATAAAGGGTTAAAGTCACGTTGAGTAGAAATGGTGAGTTATTATTTATTATCCAAAATTACTATTCTAAATTATTACCGGTACCTATCAACAAACGCCTGTGGGATTGTGTTCTTCGCAAATTAACGACATACAAGGAAAAAAAAAGATCAGTGAAAATAACCATACTGATACCTCATTTTGGCACCTGCTAGATGTTATGGTAAACTTGGCCAGAAGTATACTATGTTTTGACTAGGTACTAGGTGATGTTACCTGACTGCATGTTAAATTTACTCAAAGTATCAGTATATGTACCATGCTTTTCTGGCCAAGTTTACCATAACATCTAACAGGTGCCAAAATCAGGTATCCGTATGGTTATTTTCACTGACCTTTTTTTTCCGTGTAGGTGGATCCAGCAATCTGGCAACTGTGAATACTTCCCATTTGAAAGTATGAGATTAAATCGATTAGTATCACGGAAAAAAAAATTAGTGAAAATAACCATTCGGATACTTGATTTTGGCACCTGCTAGATGTTATGGTAAACTTGACCAGAAGTATGGTACATTTACCGATACTCTGAGTAAATTTGACATGCAATCAGGTAACATCACCTAGTACCTAGCTAAAACATAGTATACTTCTGGTTAACATTACCATAACATCTAGTAGGTGCCAAAACCAGGTATCCGTATGGTTATTTTCACCGTAGTTTTTTTCCGTGATAAAAGGATCATTCTCCCCTCAAGAATCGATTGTTTATCATACGTTCAAATGGGATTAATTCGTGGTTGCCAAATTACTGAATCCGCCCATGACAACAACAAGATTCAGTGGAAAGGCTGTAGGCTGATTACGAATGATCGTATCGTAATGCTCATTGAGTCGATGATTGAGTGCGTGTTATCTTATACATGGGTAGTGCCATTCCGATAGGTTTCATTCTGAGAGAAATCTGTATGAGAGAATTCTGTATTTTTGATGACTCCTGAGTTATCGGAGAATTTCCGTCGAGAAGGGAGAGTTTCTATCGGAATAAAACCTTTCGGAATGGCACCACCCTTAAGATAACATACAGGGTGGTCCGAAAGTCCCGGGACGGCTTCTAACTTTTGAACGGCTGCAGATAAAAAAACCAAACTCGGGGGATGTTTATAACTTAATAGGAACTACTTTTTGGCGTACCCAAAAATTCCGAAGGGCACCCGTAAAGATGGGTTTCGCCCCCCAACTCAAAATTTTCAAATGGCAACCCCCATCTTGTGATACTTTCTTTGAAAGGGCATAAAATTCTAAGACTTTTGGCGCAAACCGGAGGTCGATATAGTTTTTCGTCTTCGATATATCGATAGTCCAAGTTCGATTTTGACCCATTTTCAAAAAATCAGAACTCCCATTTGAAAAGTCGAACTTTAGGAAACTAGGAGTCAAAAATACTCTAAAAAGCAAGTCCTTTTCAGAAAAAAATACGGTTTTGATATTTGTTTAGTCTTAGGGCCCCCAAAATTATTTAAAAAATGACCCCCTCAGGGGGGCTATCTCAAAAATTCCGAGCCAAGACCCCTATCGAATGATACATCCCTTGAAAGGGCACACAAAACTGAGCATTTTGGCGCAAACCGCAGGTCGATATCGTTTTTGGTTTTCGATATATCGAATGACAAAGTCGGATTTTTACTCATTGGCAAATATTGATATATCGAAAACCATAAACGATATCGACCTGCGGTTTGCGCCAAAATGCTCAGTTTTGTGTCCTCTTTCAAGGGATGTATCACTCGATTGGGGTCTTGGCTCGGAATTTTTGAGATAGCCCCCTTGAGGGGGTCATTTTTTTAAATAATTTTGGGGGGCCCTAAGATTAAACAAATATCAAAACCGTATTTTTACTAAAAAGGACTTGCTTTTCAGAAAATTTTTGACTCCTAGTTTTCTAAAGTTTGACTTTTCAAATGGGAGTTCTGATTTTTTGAAAATGGGTCAAAATCGAACTTGGACTATCGATATATCGAAGACGAAAAACAATATCGACCTCCGGTTTGCGCCAAAAGTCTTAGAATTTTATGCAATTTCAAACAAGGTATCACAAAATGGGGGTTGCAATTTGAAAATTTTGAGTTGGGGGGCGAAACCCCCCTTTACGGGTGCCCCCCGGAATTTTTGGGTACGCCAAAAAGTAGTTCCTTTTAAGGTATCCCACAAATTTGGTTTTTTTATCTGCAGCCGTTCAAAAGTTATGAAGCCGTCCCGGGACTTTCGGACCACCCTGTATATGCACTCTATTATCGACTCGATAAGCATTACGGTACGATCGTTCATAATCAGCTTGCTGATTTTTATGGAACTAGCTGATCATTCAGTGCAGTGGCGTCGCGTGCAGTTTGGCAACACAGCATGCCATCCATTTAAACTCATATAAAAGGTCGAATTCAGGGGGTGCACAAGGAAAGTTCGATATATTTAATGAGTTTAAATGGATGAGTAGCATTGTTTCCATATGGCACGCGACGCCACTGATTCAGTGATATGGTAACATAGCCTACAGGTTCCAAAAGTGGAAGTGATTCGGACTTACATTTCTGATTCAATGGTAGTGATGGCTCGTGCAAGGCGGCAACAACGGATACTTTCCATTTAAACCTACGCAAAAGAATCGATCTTTAGGGGGCTAATTGAATTCTTGAAAAATCGATACTTTTTCATAGGTTCAAATCGCAAAAAACAGAGTTGCCAAATAGCATGAGCCGCCACTGTTCAATGGCTGTGGCAGCTTCGTGGATTGTATTGTATTGAAACTTTCCCCGTATGTTCACCTATGGAAAAGAATTGATCCTTATTAGGTGATTTGATTGAGCCTCTCAGATAATCGATACTTTGAAACGTGCACCTATGGAAAAGTATCGATTTCTTAGGAATTTATTGAATACCCTGAGGATCGATTATTTTATTTAGGTTTAAATTGGGAGAATCCTTTGTCGCCACATTCAGCGATATCGATTGAAGTCATATGAAGAAGGGCTCAGCAGTGGTGTAGCGTGCAATTTGGCAACGTTGCAATGTGTCCATTTAAACCTATGTGAAAGGTTGAGTGCGAAGGTGTTCATCGAACACCCAATAGTTCGATTTTTCTGATGGATTTAAATGGACAAAGTACAACGTTGCCAAATTGCACGCTACGCTACTGGGGCTCAGGAAACAACAGGTGCTCTTCCGATGAAATTTCAATGCTTCTGAAAGCCTCAGTCCTTCGGAAGAGCACACTTCATATTTTATAGACCCCTCTTCCGGAAACCGCACCTCTACCGCATTATTTTTTCCCTCTTTTTTGTGCGTCGCCAGTGTTTATTACTTAAGAGCCTATCTTGCAGTGTATTTTGTTATGCTAATACCCACTTATGATAGAGGGATCCTAAATTAGATCTGTTTTGACCGCGACGCACAGTGTTCGGAGCGACCTGGATCTTTGGCGGAAACCTCTAGCATGCTCGCATTTCATTGAAACTTGGTACTAAGAGGTTTTTTAGGTCGTAGATTTCATTTTTTATATCAGATTTAACTTTAGATGTCAATTATTATTTTTTTATTTTTATTTTCGAGAAAATGACTAAGTCCCACACAAGCCACAGAGGCACTTTTAAACACAAAAATACGAAAGGGGGGCAAGTTGGGGCAGGATATTATTGTTGGATCGTTCAGAAAAAATGTTTTTTTGAACTTTCCTAACCATATTTTCCCGGGGCAATGCTGGGAAAAAAAGATATTGACACGCGAACATGGCTCATCTCACGATCGTGAAAATGACTAAGTCCCACACAAGCCACAGAGGCACTTTTAAACACAAAAATACGAAAGGGGGGCAAGTTGGGGCAGGATATTATTGCTGGATCGTTCAAAAAAAATGTTTTTTTGAACTTTCCTAACCATATTTTCCCGGGGCAATGCTGGGAAAAAAAGATATTGACACGCGAACATGGCTCATCTCACGATCGTGAAAATGACTAAGTCCCACACAAGCCACAGAGGCACTTTTAAACACAAAAATACGAAAGGGGGGCAAGTTGGGGCAGGATATTATTGCTGGATCGTTCAAAAAAAATGTTTTTTTGAACTTTCCTAACCATATTTTCCCGGGGCAATGCTGGGAAAAAAAGATATTGACACGCGAACATGGCTCATCTCACGATCGTGAAAATGACTCAGTCCCACACAAGCCACAGAGGCACTTTTAAACACAAAAATACGAAAGGGGGGCAAGTTGGGGCAGGATATTATTGCTGGATCGTTCAGAAAAAATGTTTTTCTGAATGTTCTTTGCCTTAGATTTGCCGGGCAATCCCGGGCATTTTTTTAAACGTCCTCCAAAAAGGGCACAAATGCCGATGAAAAGTCGATTTTTGAGGGGTCCAGCCCGCCCTCATAATAAACATGAAATAAATGTTTAAACGGCTTAATAGTAAGTTCATATGTCCTAATTGATGTACAGAGGTCTAAATTGGAATGTGAGTAAAAGAGTATTGTTTTTTTTACAATTATGTGTAAACCCACCCAAGTTGACTCAAAATTCGCGTCAAAACCGGTACGTTCACATGACTGTGGGGGCAAGTATAGGGCTTCCAAATTCATCAAATATGGCTAAAATGCATGTTCTATACCCTTTAGAAGGTAGGTAAGGCCTTTAAACCAACTTCAGAGCCGATTTCAAATTTGAGGTTTTTGCCAGAGATCCGGGTCGCTCCGAACACTGTGCGACGTCATTTGTGATGTTTTCAAGTCTTATTTGAGGCAGCAGCTCAAAACAAATCGAATGACGAAATTCAACCTCTTAATTCAACGAAATTCAAAAATTCAATGCGGATAATTCATAACAGTGACGCAGTGGGAAATTTGGCGGCATTTGTATTTCGTCCATTTAAAACCGGTCTAAAGATCGCACCATTGAATGTGTGGTGGAACAGCCTCGAATTCAACAGTTTTGCATGTATGTAACCCTTTTAGACCTGTTGCCCATTCCAATGGAAATGAATTAAAATAACATTTAATCTTATGGAAAACATAAAAAACAATGTGCGGCTCAATTTAGATGATGTAACAGCGCTAAGATTAACCATGTTTGTCAAAAATCCGTTTCGGAGCAAAAATAATTTAAGGTCTGAAAGGGTGAAATGGACAAAATTCAGGAGTAATTTCCTGTCCTGAGTTAATAATTGGATTTTGGAAGCGTTTCGTATGAGCGCATCGTTATTTACGTTGAATTTAACGTTTGATTTATTGTGCCCTATATTTCTGTAGGAAATGCAATAGACCCCCATTGCCTTAAACCAGTGGCGCACCGAAGGGGGTGGTTTTAGGGTCAAACCCCCCCCCCCCCCCAAGCATCAAGATTTTGCCCTAAAAAAGGTCATCTTCGGCCAAAATTCCTTTCAAAACCCCCCTAAAACCTCAGAAAATGGAAAATTTGCGGTGAAACCCCCACCAAACTAAAGTTCTCGGTGCGCCACTGCCTTAAACCGTCAATTTGTGAGGGCCTCATGAACGTATCTGCCTGCCTCCTGTTAAAGGACTCAGAGAGAGCTTAAATTGAACTGTTTTAAGGGACAACAATAATTTGAATGGGTCTGTTGCAAACTTTTGCCAGAACGATGAAGAGTATTTGATCTAATGAAAAATCGCCTGAAAAGTCCATTGGTGGCATCAGAAAGTCATAAAATGCAATAACAAACTCACAAGAGGCGTTTAATGAAGTCCAAGATGGCGGATAAATATAGAGCAATCTGTATGCATGCACCGTGAACACCCAAGGATATTTCTCCGCCATCTTGGATTTCATTAAACGCCTCTTGTGAGTTTATTATTGCATTATATGACTTTCTGATGCCACCAATGGACTTTTCAGGCGATTTTACATTGGATTAATCTCTTTTAATCGGTGTAGCCAAAGTTTGCAACAGACCCATTGGGACACATTCATAGGGGACCTTTTTTGGGGGGGGGGGGGACGGAAAGTGTATTAGACGAATTAGGAATAACTGAAATATCTCTCAGAACCAAATCTTTCTTCTTACTCATCTGACAATCTTTTGATGCCGGTCGGTCGGGCGCGCGGCGCCGAGTGTAAAGTCCTGATTATGCTTCGTTCGACCGGGTCTGTCTCGGGGATGTTTCCGTCAATACGATAATGTTGAATGGAAATGTGTCTATACTCCTGCTCGTAGACTTGTGATACGAGTGTTTATTCTCTTCCCGCCTCCACGGACCCACCGCACCGTAAATAAACAAACTCACTAATTCGGACAACATTGACCTTTGCACCCGGAGTTGAGCACTCCAGGGTAGAGGCACGAGCTACATATCATTATGGAGATTGGAGAGGTCCAACAATTCACGAAGCCCTATCTTTCATTGATTCCTTCCTTCGGTGTGGTTTGTTTCAGTGGTGTAGCGAGCAATTTGGCAATGTTGTAGTTCGCCTATTTAAACCCATGAAAAAGATCGAACTATCGGTTGGTTGTTCGGTGAACCCCTTCGCATTCTACCTATTACGTGGATTTAAATTGACGCAATACAACGTTGCCATATTCCACGTACGTTACGCCACTGGTTTGTTTCTAGGGCTCTCTGGTAGCACACGTCATTTGGCAACGTTGTCTAGTCTCCATTTGGACTCACTGAAAAAGTCGAACGCTTTAATCAACGCCGATAATCAAGTTGTTCGATCTTTTTCATGGGTTCAAATGGTGATAGTACACTGTTGCCAAATGTTGCGTGCTACTTGGGCTGCCGTTTTGCGGATCTTAAACACTGTCAGTAACAGCTCGTGCATTTGTAACAACAACGGGTTCTCTCCCATTTAAATGTACGAAAAATAATCGATTTTTTCAAGGGATTCACTAAATCCATTAGATAGCGATACTTTTGCATAGGTTCAAATGGCAAAAAGTCATGGTTGCCAAATAGCACGAGCTGCCACTGAACACTGTTGAACTTTAACTTTTGATTGAGATTTGAAATTTATCGGTGATTTTCATCGGTTAAATGAAGATTACAGATCAGAGTGATTCCATGCGTTTTAGTCATACTGCTGAACTGGTTTGTTCAACTTTTTGTCAACCGGTGGAATCATCGGGGAGTTAAAAATTTCCTTAAAATTTGACTGCACTAGCTGCTCTAATCACTGGCTAAAAAACACCAAATTTAATTTAGGCATAGTTATAGTAAGTAATACAAAGCCTTAAAATTATTTTCTATACCCAACGATGAGAAATGAAGCAACATTTTACAGCATTTTAATTTGAAACCAATTGCACCGCAATTTATTGAATTTTTAACTTTGAGGTAATAAAATAAAGAGACAGATAAATTGCTCCATGCTGACATCTTTAGGATATCGGACCTTATAACCCTTGGATCTCTGCATGGCCGCTTTTGCGCATTATCATGCGAATTTTTCCACAGGGTCTTGTTGGCAACCTTTGCTACAGTATGCTATGAGTGTGGATACACACTCATTGCTCGTTTCACGTGATTCAAGTAACTTAGATTATGTAAACGGAATTTATAGTATTTCCAAAAATCACTATAAATGCTTGTAAATTTACTCTTCAGTTTTCGGAAGGAGGAAAAATTCACTTCACCTCATCTGAATATGTACATACTCGTCGCTTTGCATGATGGGTACGGCCTGGCGCGGTGGCCCCACTCGTCAAATGAGGTGTTTCGTGGTATCGCGGTTATTGAATCAGTATCAAAGACTTTAAGCACTCATAAACTTGATTGAGAACATATGTTTATCCAATCCAAATATCACAGTGGTCGGTTTCACTTTAGAAAATCTTGACTGAGAAAGAATGAAAGAGGGAGAGAGAGAGAGAGAGAGAGAGAGAGAGAGAGAGAGAGAGAGAGAGAGAGAGAGAGAGAGAGAGAGAGAGGGAGAGAGAGAGAGAGAGATAGAAAGACAGTGTGTGAGTGAATACGAAGTGTAGGTAGATTTACCGTGTACATGCTTTGATTGGAATTAAATAAGTGATGTAGTACTTACACAAAACATTGTGTAATGTTTGTCGACTAATCGATGTGGAATCGACTGTATGGAAGCGGGAGGATTTTGTTTCTGTTTACTTTCAGATAAATTATAATTTTCGTTCCTCGCAGGAACTGCTGCATCTTAATCGTTCGCAGCTCCTTGTTTTCTTGTGCAAGCCGAGTTTTTTACTGATTTTATTATAGAGACCATTATTTGTGTTTATATTCAAAGACTGAAAGACACAATAACACCTAGAACGAATTTTACGTAATTATTGTAAAGACAATTATTGAGCAACGTAAAGTAAAACAACCAGTAGTGGCTCGTGCAATTTGGCAACCGTGCTTATTTTCCATTCAAGCCTATGCAAAAGTATCGATATCTCGGGGCTGAAATTGCACCTCCTGAATATCGATTGTTTTACGTACGCTTAAATGGAGAGAATACGTCGTTGCCACATAGCCGCCATGAAAGTCAAAGCCAAGTAGGTACCTATTTTGAAAATTTCTACTTTCTGGGAGAGAAAAGCAATAGGGCCGCTGTTGTTCACTTTTGCTGCAAGCGATTTAATCATTGATTTCTATGTAAAAACCTGCAAAAATAACGATGGTAGCGAAAACTCGCCAATTTCACTCCTAAACTCATAAAATGCCTTTAATCGTCCTAGCGCAATGGCTTTAATAATGGGAGATTCCCACATAATAATACTGTAATTCCATCAAGGAGTGGCCGCAATAAGAGACGACTTTCTTTTGACACCGGTTTCATCATGTGTCACGGTACCATTAATCGGACGTGGACACGTGGATCACTAGTCTGGCGCCTAATTATTCTGTGAATCTTTTTTATCAGCATAGAGAGAGTGAAGAAATTAAGATAGGGATCTCCCATTATTAGTGCCATACGCCGCCATTACACTCGCGCATTTAAAAGCATTTGATGAAATCAGGAGCGAATCTCGTGAATTTTTAGTGGTACCATTGTTATTTTAGAGGTTTTTATCTCTTTATCAACCCTTAAATCGCTTACAGCAAAAGTGTGCAACAGCCCCATATTTACTGCAAGCCAATGTGGATTTTTTATATGGATAGAAAATTAATGTTTAGGGACTTCCAGGGAAATGCATCTCCTAAAAAATAATTGTTTTGAGGTATTTAATGCGTCGCTGAAATTGATTTGTTAAGAACCAAACGATTTATCGAGGATGGAACTCTACTTTGGACGTCACACAAAAGTCATATTTTACTAACAGGTATACGTTACGGGGTATGAACGGGTAATCCTACGTCGAAAAAGTGGGGCCATGAATTGTCATAACCACCACCATTGTTCGTAACCATCTCTGCCGAGCTTTTCTCTCGTCTCTGCCTTCGATCGCTTAACGTTTCTATGTTTATCGATAGCTCGACGATCTGATTTAGAATTTTAAAAATATTTTGAGTTTTTTATGTCTAGTACTTAACTCGGAAGAGTGTTATTCCCATCTGTCACAATAACTTTAATTCGTGTTAATGATAATAATATTTATTTGAATTAAAAATGTTTCAGCCAGTGCATCCTTAGTACCATTTTTAACAATTCATATGCAAAGTATTGGTCTGACAGTAGAAGAAATAGCCGTAGTTTACTTAGCGTTGCCTTTAACGACGTTCCTAGCACCGCCCGTCACAGGTAATAGATCAAAAATCAATTATAGTTGACTACTATATTAGCATGCGATAGCTCTTGCAAGGTTTTGCTGGAGGCAAATCCATCTTTGAGTATAAAACGCTTCGAAAATACCATCGGAACAATTGAAAAAGTGAAAAACTCACTCCTTGTAGAGAAAAATAAGTTCAAAGTTCAGATGGAACACCCGTGTATATATACACTGTGTATGTTTAGTATCAAAATCAGTAACGCCGCGTGCGAGCTGGCAGCGTTGCGTTTTGTCCATTTAAACCCATGCTAAGTATCGATTCGAGGGAGTTCACGGCGTACCTCCAATAGTTCGACCTTTTCCATGCCTTTAAATGGTATAAATGCAGCGTTGCTAGATTGCACGCGACGTAATTGACCAAAATGCAATGTTCCATTTTTGTCACTTTCAGCCTTATATGTATTTAAATAAAATTATTGACGAGATATTTTGCAGAGATATTCTGCTGATTTGCCCATTTTCTTAAATATAAATTATCATTGGCCTGTACTTTGACATAAATCGAATGGTAGTGCTCTACTGGTGGCAGAAATTGGCACTAAACGTTGAAATTCACCTTAAACAGTGTTGTAACAGGTACAGTTGACAAATTATACAGTGGCGAGGCGTGAAATTTGGCAACAATGAAGTTTCTCCATTTAAATTCACCAAAAAGGTCGAACGCTTCAGTCATCGGCGATGACCAGGCATTTCGACCTTTCTAATGTGTTTAAATAGGGAAACAGGAACGTTGCCAAATCGCACGCCTCGCCTCTGAAATTATAGAATGCAAATCAACTCCTTGGATTTTGGTTCAGGCAACCCGCCATACTAATAAAAATAAAATAAGCATTGCTGGTGGCCTACCTATGCTAAAATTTAAGGAGTTGACTGACATTGTTAAATTCGATGACTGCGTTTATCAAAAATGTCCTTAATTGTTTCACATCATGCCTTGACGTTGATGCTCACCCCGCAAATAAGTATATATTTTTATGACAAAACAACACTGAGGAATGAACAATCTCTGTTTTTTGTTGATTCAACAACCACTTTCTTCTCAATGTGAGGAATAACTAAATCACTTTATTCCATGTACTGACGATTGATTTGTTTACATTTTGTCTGAAGGGTTCTTGGTAGACAAGTTCGGTCATTATAAACCGGTGCTAATAATCTCATTAGTTTTGAACGTTGTTTTCCACCATGCCTTAATGCTCATCCCTCAAATGGAGACCCCTGGAGAAATACCAGCTGCCTATGTGATGCGGCATCCAACGTCTGGTAAAATAGAGGTAAGTTTCAGATTGGATAACTTACTCACTCATAGGCAGAAATTCGACCACAATAAATTCTTCACTGAATGGGTCTGTTGCAAACTTTTGCTACAACGATCAAGAGTGCTTAATCCAATGTAAAATCACCTGAAAAGTCCATTGGTGGCACCAGAAAGTCATAAAATGCAATAATAAACTCACAAGTGGCGTTTAATGAAATCCAAGATGGCGGAGAAATATCGAGCAATCTGTATGCATGCACCGTGAACATCCAAGAATGGCCAACTTTGACAACCTCACTGTAGGTAGAGGTTTTGTGTTTGTTTACGTTGTGATTGGTTGTGATTGATAATGTGAGGTTGGCTATCCTTGGATGTTCGTGGTGCATGCATACATATTGCTCGATATTTCTCCGCCACCTTGGATTTCATTAAACGCCACTTGTGAATTTATTATTGCATTTTATGACTTTCTGATGCCACCAATGGCCTTTTCAGGCGATTTTACATTGGATTAATCTCTCTTAATTGTTGTAGCAAAAGTTTGCAACAGACCCATTCCACAGAAATTCTTCTCTTTGACTTTCTTCCAACCAAAACTAAAAGGTAAAGAAGCTATCTGTCAAAATCGCGAGCATGCGGTAAGTATAAAAAATGGCACGATTGAAGGGGTGGCAGATTACCTGTAATTCAAAAGATAAATGTGGCTCGATCCAGTTCTTACATCCTAACATCCGTTTCTTTTTAAAGTATGTATGAATATAAATCCAGTGTTTGTCAGAACAAAATCACTTTTTGAGAGAAAGTGAAAAATACAGCAAGATTGTGCCATAATCTCAAAATCTCAGAAAAAGTGGATTAATCCAGTCTTGATCCTATAAGCTTCAACTTGCCGTTAATCGATTGAAAGCTTTTTGGTGGCTGAAGTGAGCACAATATGGTGGAGATTCTACTCCTGGACAGTACGACTTGTTGAATACTTCTGCAGACTGCGCAGGATAGTGAATTCGATGACTTTAAACAACTTGAGGATAATTTAATTAATTGACGGCGTTTCCACCGATTAAGAAAATATTACAGCTCAGCAGTGGCGTACGCAGGGGGGGGGGGGGCGGCTAAGGGGGCTAAAGCCCCCCCAGACCTCCGAATTTGGGGGGTGGAGGGGAAGGGGGGAACAATTTTCAGTCAAATGCTCATCAGTGCGAGCCCCTCCCTAGAAAAATCCTGCGTACGCCACTGCAGCTCGGAGTATTTTCGTGCATTACAGTCATACACTGAACTGAACGTGCAATCTTTTCTCCACCGGTGGAATCATCGGTGAATGGGGCTCATGCAAACTTTTGCTGTAGGGCATTGAAAATTTGATTCTTGCATAAAAAGCAGTAAAAATGTGGATGAGTACACTAAAAAATCACGAAATTCACCCTCAGAATCGGGCTTAATGGCGGAGAGATGCAGGTATCATGGAAGATTCCTATCTAAATTGAGGCATATCTACCTTGTTTCCGTAGAGAAAGTGACATAATAGACAGGAATCTGATACTCCCATGATACCTGCGTTGAACCACCATAACGAGCTTGCCGTTATTGCATTTATGTAAGTTAATTTCTGAATTTTAGTCTTTCTTAGTGTGATTTTCGTGATTTCCGCTGGTCGTTCCATCAGATTAGGCTATTTATTTGCTTATAGCAAAAGTTTGCAAGAGCCCCATTGTAACATGTCATTAACCCTTTAAGGACCAGATTCGTTCAAAAGAACGTCACTCTTCCGTTTTTATAGGGAAGGTAGTTAACTGTTCGTACTCGAAGGAGTTGAAATTGCCTATATGACAAATTGAAGGCTCCCGACGAAAACTTATCTTGTATTTTCATTTATAATCGCGTTTATCTCGAATGAAGACTGAAACAATGTGATATAGATTACAGGAGAAAAACGAGTATACTCGGGCTTGGCCTATAAGGGGTTGATTACGCATGTCGAGCATTCTATGGGGCAGTTGCAAGGGTCTGAAATGTTGGGTTTTTTATGGAGATAATGATAGTATTTGATGAGCTGAGACTAATAATGCCTTTGGTTTTTTCTTAAGTGTCCCGTTTTTGGAGATACACACGTGTAAAGTTGCAAAAAATCGTGTGCGTAGTGACGTCACTACGCGGAATTCCCATTTGAAACAATGTATTTTGAGCTAAAATCTCATCTCCAGAAAAATGGGACTCAATTTGAAACCAAAGGCATCTTTGTACTCAGCTCATCTTTCATTTTCTTTGTAGAAAACACAACATTTCGGACCCTTGCAACTGCCCCATTGCGACTCTTGTTTACCCTTTGATTGTGAGGATGTATTTTTTCTTTATGGTTTTCAGGTATGGTGGAGCCCTTGTCCAAGTCGGGAGTGTCCTGATGAGGAGGAGTTAAATATGGTATTAGATGACTGCCTCGACTATTGCAGCGTAAAGCCTCCTGAAAGCACCCCGCCAACATCTTGGTTCAAAGGTCTCGAAAAGAGCATTGCTTACAGGCCGCCCACTCTCTTAGGTAACTCGGTAAGTAGGTAGAGTCCAGGAATTAGATCTTCGAGGAGAATAAAATTAAAGAGTCAAAATTACCGGGGAAAAATATATATACACCGGTGAAATATACCGAACTAGACTATGTGAAGGATGCATTTTTGCCCATTGATCCCTGGGATATAGTCAAACGGAAATGCATCAATGATTGCGATTTGAGGTTTATCTTTGAACACGTGCCACTATGCTTTCCATGTCTCTTGACACCCATGAAACTCTCGAAAATCTATTTTTTTTTTGCTTGGTCGTAGAAGAGGCAGAGATTTACCAACGGCGGATCCAGCAATCTGGCAACTGTGTATTATTCTCATTCAAATGCATGAGAAATAATCGATTAGTAAAAGGGCCGTGGCCCCCTCAAGGATCGATTGTTTTTCATACGTTCAAATGGGATGAATCCGTGGTTGCCAAATGCTAGATCCGCTCATGTGAGTAAAAAGCAACTTTTACGTCCCTAGCCTTTTTTTCCCTTTTTCTTTTTTGCCAAAGCATCAAAGATATAGATATTAGTATATTGGTTGAGAACATTATAGGGGGCTTATTACAGCATATTTAGTAAAATAGTGATAGTATAAGAGTCTGTTGGCCAAAACATTATGGTATGACTGTTGAATTGTTTTTGTTTTTTGTTTTTTTTGGACACTCTATATCGAGGTTTGAAGAATTACTTATGAATAATTTTTTCCCATCTCTGAATGAAGGGTGTAATATTATAAAAACAGGATTCGCTCACTCATAATAAATCGTTTATTCTTTATTTTTTAATTGAGGAAATGCATTTTAGTAAGGTATATCCGTGAGCTTGCCAGCGGATGCATGATCACTGGCGAGGCTTATCTACTGCTTGGTAAGAATACCAGAGGAAAATTTATCGCACAAATCCTTGATAAGAGCATACTGAATGGATTTTCCCTTCATATATTCAGTTTAATTTTTATTTTTTTATCAGTTAAAACCAATCCAAGTGAAGAGCTAGCAATAAAAAAAAATACTTATAAAATAAAATCTGCGGCTTAAAGTTGGCCACCGATGATCTGCAAACCCCACAAACAATGAGTATTAAAGAAATAAAGAAAGAGTACGTGAGTTTGATTTAAATTCTACTAGATTGAGATTGTGCCATCAATTATTTTTAGAGATTTTTATTGCCCTGCGACGACATCAGTGTGTGTACTCTCCTTAACCTCAGTGGGGTATATACGCGATGCCAATACTTTGTATATTTTATCCATTTAATGGGGCTCTAGCAAACTTTTGCTACAAGCAAATGAATGGGTCTGTTGCAAACTTTTGCTACAACGATTAGGAGAGAATAATCTAATGTAAAATCGCCTAGAAAGTCCATTGGTGGCATCAGAAAGTCATAAAATGCAATAATAAACTCACAAGAGGCGTTTAATGAAATTCAAGATGGCGGAGAAATATCGAGCAATTTGTATGCATGCACCGCGAACATCCAAGGATAGCCAACCTCAAAATATCGACCACAACCAATCACAACGTAAACAAACACATAACCTCTACCTCCAGTGAGGTTGTCAAAGTTGGCCATCCTTCGATGTTCACGGTGCATGCGAACAGATTGCTCGATATTTATCCACCATCTTGGTTTTCATTAAACGCCTCTAGTGAGTTTATTTATGCATTTTATGACTTTCTGATGCCACCAATGGACTTTTCAGGTGATTTTACATTATAGAATAAACACTCTTGATCGTTGTAGCAAAAATTTGCAACAGACCCATTCGATATAACCTCATTTCATATCGCGATACTTTCAAATAATTATTTGTGATCATTAGCATACTCTCAGTTCTATCTGCCTTAAGCCAAAGAACTCTTCAATCCTCAGAAAGCTCTGAAATTGCTTCCTTTTTTTATTCAGTCAGGATAGTAAAAGCAAATGCGGATTCGTGTACGAAAATATTTTGTCTGAAAGCTGACGCGAAAGAATGAGAGTAATAGGATGGGCCAGCAGGCGCAGTGTTGCCAGACTGAGGGTAAAAAGCCGTATCGTCCCCATTTAAATCAATGTAAAGCGTACGGCTTTTTCACCCCAATCTGGCAACACTGAGCAGGCGACTAATAGTTTCCGCTGCTGCCAGATTTCAAGAAGAAAAAAAAATAATAAACTGATTTCAACCTTATTTAAATCTTTTTTTTTTTTTTTTTATAAGTATTCAAATTGTTATTGAAAGGTGTTTTACAAGTCGCCGGGTTTGGGCAATTAGAATGACAAGTTTTTTTTTTAGTATTTCTTGGATTGTAATGAACTCACGTATGTATCTACGGAGGAACGTTTATGCATACGTCATACACGTACGATGGTTGAAAACTGGCAACCATGGTACAAACTTGTGTCGTTAAAGTTAAGACGTTGACGTCCCTCGCCGGATTCGTATACAAATTAAGCAAAGTTGCCACACTGCATTGTGGTCCGTTCTTGGAGACTCGCGCAAATGCAATGGGAGGACGAGTCAGAGCCTCTGTATCGTGTATAACGACATTTTTCAATTCACCGAGGATTCCTCCGGTTGATAAAAGATTACACAGTTCAGTTCAGTTTAAAACTAGAATCCTTGAAAATACTCTCATCTGTGATCTTTTCTCAAGCTGTGATATCATCGATAAATTTTCAAAATACCTATACATACATTTTTTAAGATTAGTGAAGGAAACTCCACCAGTTAATAGAAGATTATATAGATCCGAGTATTTACGCGCTGTAATAGTTATAGACTGAACTGAATAAATTTTTCTTAACCGGTGGAATCATCGGTGAATTGAAAAATGCCATTGAATAGACATGGAACGGCAGCTCTGGGACGTAATATCCAGGATATTGTCTCTCTCACTCTCTCTTAGCCCATTTGAACGCAAGCGTTAGAAAAGGACAGAAACAGGGACCGAAGTCACGTGACAGCCCCAATATCAGTGGCGTAGCGTGCAATTTGGCATCGTTGCAGTTCGTCCATTTAAAGGCACGCTAAAGATCGAACAGTAGGGTGTTCGGCGAACACCTTCGCATTCAACCTTTTACATGGCTTTAAATGGACGAACTGTAACGTTGCCAAATTGCACGCTTCGCCACTGCCCAATATTCATCCTTTTCTAACACATGCATTCAAATGGGCTAATAGAGAAGAAGACAATATCCTGACTACGGTTATGCTGCTTTTTAATCAACATATCTATAACTGTGGTTAATTAGTGGACCGAGGATTGTGGCCCGCCTCTCTTTTTCCAGTGGTCCACCGTGGTTTATTGGAAAATGGAAAAAAGAAGTATCGATAGTCATTAATAAAGGTTTTTTGGCTCATAAATAGTCATAATATAATCAGAGATTGACTAACTGTATAAGATTACGGTGCCGAAGCATGCAGTCTTACTACCTTGCATTTCGTTCATTTAAACCCATGCAAAAGCTCGACTTCGAGGGCGTTCGCCGCACACCCGATGCTTCGAGCTTTTTCAAGGGTTTAAATGGTCAGAACGCAACGTTACCAGATTGCACAACTCATGCTTCACCACTCGTTCATGTCATGAGAGTCATTCAATTATTGCTTCATATGCACTGAAAAAAAGTGATAGTCACACGGAAAAAAAACTACGGTGAAAATAACCATACGGATACCTGATTTTGGCACCTGCTAGATATTATGGTAATGTTAACCAGAAGTATACTATGTTTTGACTAGGTACTAGGTGATGTTACCTGATTGCATGTCGAATTTACTCAAAGTATCGGTAAATGAACCATACTTCTGGTCAAGTTTACCATAACATTTAGCAGGTGTCAAAATCAGAAATCCGTATGGTTAGTTTCAATAATCTTTTTTTCCGTGCATAATACCAGATTCTAGTCATATTACCAGAAGCACAACGATATGTGAACGACAGAAAGTCTTGTTTTTTTACCAGAAAAATCTGGAGTTAATACCAGAATATGTTCATAGAACTAGAATTTCTTAAACATTTTCAAGAACTATGGTACAAACACTGGGATTCTGGTAATTGTACTGTCCCTTATTTACATGCGTTCGCTTATCTCATTGTCTTGCTTCTGATAATCTTTGTTTTCAGTGTATAATAATTATTGAAATATTATGTTTCAGGATTGCTCTTGTCCAAAAAGTAAATACAGCGAAATGGGGGACACCATTGGTGAGCGGGGAGTCCACCACGGAGGTAATCACGAGCATAGGATCCAGTTTTTATTCGGAAAACCTCAGGTTCAAAAAAACGCTACGAAGGCAAAGTAAGTTAATTGATTTCTCTATGCACCTCTAGACGCGCAATTTTCCAATTTATTATTCATTTCTGTCTACGTTCCTAGTGTAGCATGTTTTTGAGCCCGGTTTTTACATAGAAACTGGAATCGTTGATGGAAAAAGGGTTTCCACGAATGGAAACGTAGAAAATACAGCAAGACATGTTTGACACGTTTTGGCTACAGGTGGGTCTGTTGACGGTGTGCAGTGGCGTCGCTTGCAATGTGGCAACGCTGCATTTTCGTCAATTTAATACTTTTAATATCACGCCAGAGTATTTTCATTTCTGTGACTAAATCTGCCTCATACAATTTTTTTTTTTTTTTTTTTTTTTTTTTTTTTTTTTTTTAATTCAGAACAGTTACGACTCTTAAAGTCTAAATTTTTAATATTTGAAAAATAATGTTTCCTTGAGTGCCTTCAATCTATTGTGTATGCAAAATCAGCACCGCGGTGTAGGAACATTTAACTACATAATTAATTCAAGCGAGCGAACATTGATTTGTCTTCGTAACTAGGTTGTAAAAGGGTTAAAAGTAAGAAAAAGGTAGCTCAATTGAAGGTGTTTAGTGCACTCAGGCCCGTAACCAGAGGGGGGCCAGGGGGGCTCAGCCCTCCCTAGAAAATTGTGAGCCCCCCCTGGAAAAATGTGTTTTATCATGTAGTGTATTAGAAACTATACCACAGTAGCCCCCCCTGAAAACACACGAGCCCCTCCTGGACAACACGCCTGGTTACGGGCCTGAGTGCACTCCTTCACTTCCTTCGATAATTTACATGGGTTTTGAATGGACGATATTTGTTATGATTATGGAGGCTTTCTCATTTTTACAAATGCGTGGATTAATCCACTTTCTATCCTAAAAACTTGTTCTGTCAACTACTTATCCTAAAAACTTGTTCTGTCAACTACTTAGAAAACGCGAATTTTGTCAATTTTTATCCGAACTGAAAATATATTCAGACACACTGGAAAAAAGTGTGGTAGGGTAAATTTTACCCTCAGATGGCTCCTATATTGTGTGGCAATTTATTTGGTCAATACTTATTGCGAGATTGTGAAATAATACAGGTTTCTTAGGGATTCTTTAATGTCATTTCATGCGATTAATATTCACAGTCATACGTTTGATATTCACGACTAGACGGCTGTTTTCTGACCATCCAAACTACTATCCAATGTAGGAACCTTCTAATTCTCTCATCCATCTTTTTAAGTGTAGTGTAGAGACTCAACGATATTCTATCGTTATAGTTCAAATCGGTTAAAAAGTGGACTCGGCCAATTTTTAATGGGTCTGTTGCACACTTCGGCTAGAGCGTTTTAAAGTATCAATTCTTATGTAAAAAGCGGTAAAAATGACAATGGCAGCATCAGAAAACACCAAAATTCATTAATAAACTCACAAATTGCGAAAAACACTAGACACTATCCACCCCTGTATCTTTCCACCACGTGCACGATATTTCGCGAAATTAGCGCGGCACATTCAAATAATCACGGCCGACTGTCATCACAGCTGACTTCATAAACATAAATAAACAGTAAACACTGACGGCGTCTGTTTGAATTCTTACGTCTCAATATCCTCAATTCCTCATAAAAGATTAAGAAATGTGCGGAAACCGACATATGTGTCGAAAACTTATCAAAATGAAACAATAACACACAGGAGTTCCAAAGATGATTCCAACTTCAATCATCATCTTTGGAACTCCTATGCGTTATTGTTTTATTTTGATAAGTTTTCGACACACATGTCGGTTTCCGTACCTTTTTTAACCTTTTGTGAGGAATTGAGGATATTAAGACGTAAGAATTCAAACAGACACCGTCCGTGTTTACTGTTTATTTGTTTATGAAGTCAGCTGTGATGAAAGTCAGCCGTGTTTACTTGAATGTGCCGCGCTAATTTCGCGAAATATCGTGCACGTGGTGGAAAGATACAGGGGTGGATAGTGTCTAGTGTTTTTCGCAATTTGTGAGTTTATTAATGAATTTTGGTGTTTTTTGATGCTTCCATTGTCATTTTTACCGCTTTTTACATAAGAATTGATACTTTGAAACGCTCTAGCCCAAGTGTGCAACAGACTCATTCTATAGATGTTTCATGCATTCTTTCGGAGGAATACTTTGGATAATTGTCTTATCCATCGAATGTCTTCCCTTGTTTCAGACAACCGATAAAGAAGAAAAACGGTAAAAACGGATCTTCAACAATACCTCCAACTGGCGGTGTTCCGCTGGGGAGTGAGGGCACCACTCTCCATGACCTCAACTCAACTGCTTCTCCGCACCAAGCACCAAATCTAACAAAACCAGACGAGGAGCACTCAACTTATTTCCTCCTCGGCATGCACCCAGATCTGATGACAGCTAGTGAACAGTTAGGTAAATTTAAATTAAAACCACACACACGTAGCGACGTCCTGACATGACGTCGTCAACGAAATGACGTCACCGGGAGGAGGACTTGTCCAGTACGGGCCCTAACTCTCGATTTCTTGGAGGTTGTTTCATCCTTTTTCACCCTCTAATTGTAAGCTATATGTATGAAAGGTAATGGGGCTCTTGCAAACTTTTGCTGTGAGCAAATGAATAGTCGACTGTGATGTAAAACCCAGCAGAAAACCCCGAAAATTACACTGAGAAAGTTTAAAATTCAGTAGTAAACTCACATAAGTGCTATAACGGCAAGATCGTAATGGCGCTTCAACGCAGGTATCATGGGAGATTCCTGTCTCATTTGACACTTGAAAACTTTTGCTATAAGGAAATGAAAAATGTAATGTAAAAACCTGCAAAAATCACGAAAATCACAATAAAACCGTCTAAAATTCAGCATAAACTCTGAAAACAGCTCCAACAACAAGATCTTAATGGCGGAGCTACGCAGGTATCATGGGAGATTCCTGTCTACTATGTCACTTTCTCTACGGAAACACAGATAAAGAAATGTCTCAAATTAGATAAGAATCTCCCGTTAAAACTGAGTCCCTCCGCCACAAAGCCCGATTCTGAGAGTGAATTTCGTGATTTTTTCGTGGAATCATCGTCATTTTTACAGGTTTTTATGCAAGAATTGACTCTTCAATCTGTAGCAAAAGTTTGCAAGAGCCCTATTGTAGCGATTTATGGAAGGTAATTTGCAGAAACGAGTCCAAAAATTCGTCTTTCTCCCTCTCTTTCCACTAATTTTAAACATATGCGTTATGCATTAGAGAAGGATAGAGGATATACATCACTCATATACGAATAATACGCACTCGATAGAGAATCGATACGATCGTTCATAATCACCCCCTCTGTGTTCGTTAGTTGTTTGCGTTGAAATCCAGGAGAATTTATGCTCCATATTACTGTAGCAGAAGTTTGCAAAATACCCATTGCTGAATATTTAAATAGATGACCAAATGTCCGTTTTTAGGTATGGAGCTACCAGAGCCAGATGATAGCAGCGAGGTGACGGACTTTCGTCAGCATTTCAGCGAGGAATTGTTGACGATGGCCGGGGTCAATTACACCGCCCTCGAGGAGGCTGATCTCAGATGCGGGGGCCGAGTCATAGCCACGAATCTCACAATCAACCGTCTGAAGGAAATGGCGGCCGATTGCATGTTACAAAAGTGTGATTTTAGGTGAGTCCTCATTTCATTATGACGTCAAGTCATCCTTGTTTTCATTCAGGGGTGTGAGTTGGATCGTAATAATTTTGAGACTTCTCTTATCAAACAATCCAACATAAAACGCACGGATTTTTAGGATGTTTTCTCCTGTTTTTTTCTTCTTCTTCTTCTTCTTCTTCAAAAAAAAAAAAACAATAATGTTAAAATTGCAACAAAAAATGATAAAAATTGCGAGAGTACACTTTACATTACAAAAATTGCAATTCATGAAATGCTAATTTACCAAAAATTTTTGCTGATGTAGCAATATTTATTGATTTTAAAGCTTTTTTTTTTTTTTTTTTTTTTTACAAACTATATTTTTTGCTACATTAGTAATTTTTAAAATGCAATTTTTGCATTGTAAAGTGTATTCTCGGGTTGTATTTTTCTTGTTTTTCTTGTTTTTTCCCCCCTGCAATTTTATCGTAATATTTTGTTTTATGTTCCTTACCACTTACCAGATATTTAGAATTAAAATACGAACAATTTTATTTTTTTACTGCATTTCATAAAAATCGGAGCATTCGGGTCTTGTAATGTTTGTATAACGAAACCTAAATGATCCAATTTTCGTGGGATAGTTGCAAAATTCAGATATTCTCTTGGCGAAGGGTTCATAAACATGAGGAGCGCTCTTTTCTTGAAAATAACGTTATGGTGGAATTAAGATTTCTTCGGAATAAGAGCACATCTGTTGATCGTGACCGCGACTTGAGGTACTCACATTAAACGAAGCAAGAACAACTATTATGGCATGCCGGATATGGTATTGCATCACGAGAAATTGAAGGCGATTTTGTATAGGTGATTTAACAGTCGATTCTGGTGAAAAAAACTCCATAAAAAAACGATGGCAGCACTAAAAACTTCCGAAACCCACCCCTAAACTCAATAAAAGCCTCATCGGTGTGATGTCAGGTCACCAGGTGTCACGGTACCATTCATCGACGGTTGATGTCTACTGTGGTGGCTAGGTAACTAATTATGCTCTGTGAATCACCCTTGTCAGCATAGAGAGAGTGACGAAATTATGATAGGAATTTCCTCCTATCACTGCTCTACATGCACTCTACCATTAAGCTCGATCAAATAAAGCGTTTATCAAGTGTAAGAGTGGATTTCGGAAGTTTTTAGAGCTTCTATCGTTATTTTTGAAGGTTCTTACACCAGAATCGACCATTAAAGCACTTGGAGCAAAATTGTCCAACAGCTCCATTATGCATTGTGAGCAAATATAGAGGTTTTTAGCTGGAGAGCACACCTGTTGTTTTATGAGCCCTTGTTCAGTGGCGGCTTGTGAAATGCGATATATCGATGTCCGCTCCATTTAAAACTATAGAAAATTATCGATTCCTCGGAGGTTCAATTGCACCCTCTGACAATTGATACTTGTCTATACTTTTAAATGGCGTAGACATCGATATATCGCATTTCACGAGCCGCAACTGCCCTTGTTCCATCTCGTTGCGCTTCTGCTGATTCCACTGTTTCACTGGTACTTTCCGTTGATTTGTGCAGGGCAGGCGGTCCAGATATCTGTCCTCCGGATTATAAAGAATCGGATGATCGAGTTTTCTGGTTGTATTTCGCTCTCCGTTTCATAGGGAACACCATGCATCTGGCATCGGTCACCATCATGGATCCGATTGCACTCCAGATGATTCAACAGCATGGAGGAGAGTTCGGTCGAGAGCGGTTATTCTCCACCATCGGCATGGCTATTTTCTCACCGCTCACTGGTCTGCTTATCGATCAAAGGAGTCGTAGATTAGGTGAGGCAAATTCGATGTTTTTTTTCCTCAAAATTTTACATCCATCCAGTCGAGACAAATAGAGACCTTGCACTATGCCTGCGCGCGGTGTCCACTTTTCTGGTTCAATTTTGGTCGGAACTCATCGAAACAATAGCCAACATTCGCCTATTGTTGACTGATGAGCGCGTAGTTTGCATTCGCCAAGCAAAACCTGTTTCCGTTTCCGGGACCGCGGACCAATCACAGCCTTTTGTTGAGCTCACTATCCAATATTAGGCGAAGGTTGATTGTTGAGGCCGATGAGTCCCGACAAAAGTAGTTCACGAAAAGTGGACGCCGCGCGCAACCACGGGAGTGCACGGTCTGCATTTGTCTCTGCATCCATCTCTCAATAGTAAACAGACACAGCGACGGCAATGATACAGACGGTGGCTAGGCGTTATTCTGGTGAATTTAAATGGAGAAAATACATTGTTGTCAAATTTCACGCCTCGCCACTGGATACAGACTGACATTAAGCTCGTGTTCGTTTCAAAAGTGTAAGCGCACCCAGACCGATAATCTTTGACGAATTTTTAATTTTCATTCTTTCAAATCAAAACAAACATGGCTGCGACTCGAACTCGTGATTTTAAAGTACTCAAAATGCATTTTCATACCGTTTTACTTTGTAATAGGAGAAATAAGATAGGTCAATTCCAAAGGTTGTCAGTGGAGGTGTGCCTAACACTTCTGAAACTATGTCTACTGAAGGGATTAAAAATATTTAAAAAAAACTAGTGAATCAATGATCTTTGCCCCAACTTTTTGTGTTAAAAAAAAAAAAAAAAAAAAAAAAAAAAATAACAAAATTACATGCAATCTTTGCATCCAGAATTTCATGATGGTATAGACATAGACTCTAAACCTGCCAGGATAAATTTGTACAATATCCGTATGTATAAATAACCCCCCCCCCCCCCCCCCCGGTGCACAATGACTGCGTGCAATCTGGTAAAGTTGAAATGTGTCCCTTTAAACCCACGAAAAAGATTGAATTATCAGGTGTTGGGTGAACACTCTCGAATTTGACCTTTTGCATAGGTCGGAACGAATACATTTGCAACTCTGCCAAATTGCACACTACACCACTCCCTATGCTACTTATCTAAAGTTACCAAATTTCAAATGAGAAGTTGAAATGTATAATGAACCATTAGATGTTGCAAATATCATGCATTTGTTTTTTGTAGTTAGTTTGTTTGTTTGTTTGTTTGTTTGTTTGTTTGTTTGTTTGTTAAAATGAAAATCAAAGTTGCGTTTACAGAAAGGACATATCTGAAATTTCTTTGCGTATGAATGATTTTTTCCCGAAAATTCTGCAGCGGTAAATACATTCAGTGTTTTAGACATTAAGGAAGAAGTTGCACAATCCTTGCAACAACTGATGGCGCATACTTCATCACAGATTTCAATCCTGGTAAAAATTCGCATCAGAAATCATCAAAAAAAGCTCAGCATGAGATTTAGAACCTGAATTCATGTTGATATCGTGATGATTTCTACTCATCATGAGATCAACATGAATTCAGGTTCTAAATCTCATGCTGAGCTTTTTTTGATGATTTTTGATGAGGATTTTTACCAGGGAAGTGTGGGAACTCCTCAAATTTGACCTTGAGACGGAAAAATGATGAAAATATTCATTTTTCAGGTTACACGGATTACTCGAGCGCTTTCTACTCATACGACGCGTTGCTTTGCATCTCGGTCATCACTGTGATGTTGATGCCTCTCGGGGTGAAAGTGCCAGCGGACAACATCATGCAGGACATGATCCGACTCCTAAGGTTCCCGCACGTCATCACATTCATATTCTTCCTCTTCGCTCTCGGAAACTGTTGGGGATTCATAGAATCCTTCCTTTTCCTCTACCTCAAGGAACTTGGAGCACCTAACTACTTGCTCGGTAAGTACGATTCCACCGGTTGAAGAAAGATTACACTGTTCAGTACAGTGTATGCCTGTAATGCACGAAAATACTGTGATCTGCAATCTTTCCTCAATCGGTGGAAACTCCGTTAATTAATTAAAATATCTTCAAGTTATCTAAAGTCATCGACGACTCCACCGGTTGAGTAAAGATTACAGAAGCAAGTATAATCATGCATTACAGTCATATAAACTGAACTGAACTGTGTAATCTTTTATCAACCGGTGGAATCATCGGTGAATTGAAAAATTCCATCAATTATACGCAGAACGGCGGCTCTGGAGTAAAGTCAACTCGGTTCTCATTCTTTCAAAAGAATACAAAAATTCAGATTCATGAAGTAATGAGGTTGTAGCACCTTTTTGCTCCAGGCGATTTAACAATTTAAGAGTCGAATTAGAGGTAAAAACCTCCAAAAATAACGATGGTATCACTGAAAATTTACGAAATCCACTGCTTAATTCCTAAAATGCGTTTAGATGCGAAATGGCGGTGTTGGGCACTATTAATGGCAGATTTCCTTCTTGAATTCATCACTCTTTCTATAAGTAGGCTGGGAAGGATGATTCACAGAGTAACTAGCTACCAGAGGAGTGATGGACAGCCGGTTAATGGTTCCTTGACTTTTTCTATTTTCGCGTTTTTCCGGAATTGCGGGGGGGGGGGGGCAAGAATACCACCTGTCCGGCCCCCCGTGCAGGCCCTAGGTAATTTCATTTAAGAGATCTAGTAAAATAGATTTGAAAATCAAAATCGAGAGAGAAAAGCATAATATAGTTGGTTTTTTTTGTTTTGTTTTTGTTTTTCAGTTTTCATCTAAGTTCGTGTTTGATTGCTATTCATAAAATTTATGAAATTGAAGTGGATCATTCACTCACAAATAAAAATTCAATGAAGAATTTGTGAATAATTTAATTTAATGTCACAAATCTTCCATTATCTAATGCATACAGACGCTTACGGTAATTTTTCCAATCAATCTCATACCGATTTCTATTTTCCCAGGTATAACCGTTTCTGTCGGGACCATAAGTAGCATTCCATTTTTGTACGGAGCTGAGAAAATAACGAAAAAATTCGGACATGTGAATATCATTGTTATTGCCTTCTTCTCACACGCAGTCAGACTCATGGGTTATTCTTTCATTGAGTAAGTTTTTTCTGTATACAGTACTGATTTTATTCTCTGGATACATATTTCAAACATTTAACGTACCATATACTCACTTGAGGAACTTATAGTTTATAAAATTCAAAAGTTAGTGTTCTTCGGACCACATTAAAGAATCCGCGATAGTTCCAGGTTGACATTTTTGATAGGCACTGCGCACTGGCGCAACCAGGATATCTTCCATCTCTCTCATTTCCCATTTGAATGTATGAGTAGGAAAAGGACAGAAGGAGGGGGTTTTATCCCCTTGTCCATCCTCGTCTAACATACGTTTCTTAATGGAGAAAAGAGAGAGATGAAGAAACTCTCGGTGCGCTACTGGCACTGCGCACAGTAGAGCGAATCTATGGTAGAGTCCGTACATGGCGTGGAGACTTTAAATGCTTATATCTTTGTTTATTCGCAACTTAGACGTTTGAAAAGGGTTTCATTGGTTTTATATTGTATCATTTTCTACAAGAAGTACTTTACAATGTTGGTTTTTTGACAGTAAAACATTAATATGTTGACACATGTTTAACATTGTTGTTAAAACAATTTGCATGTGTAGTCCGTATATTCCACGTCCGACCCCTCCCAAGCTCCATTGTGCGGTGCACAGCACCAATCCACTCGTACTGAAGTCCATAAATCGGAGAAAGTATAAACAAACAAAGTTAATGAAAATTAAAGTGAAACGTAGTAACAAAAACAAACGAGAGAGTAAAGCTCAATTCAGAACGATCACTGATCCGATTTAAGAAGAGAGAGAGAGAGGAGAGAGGGAGTGGGAGAAACAGGGGGAATGGTCGCGGGGGGGGGGGGGGGGGGGGGGGGTTGTTGTCCAAACTTTACGCTCTGGAGGGGCGCAAAGGAATGTGATCGGTCAGATTAGTGATAGGTACGGATTTTGTTGATCAGGGATCAAGACCATATACTTGGGTCCCGTCAAAATAATATTTGCTGTAAGTCTGTAAAGAATGATTTGAACAAATAATATATCGTGATAATAGAGTCTGAGCTATACAGTATTGCCGTAACTGCAACTTCGCAGGCTTTCGTTTGAAGCTATGTAAAATACAAGGTGGAGACTGCGTGCATAGGGGGGGGGGGGCATTCGTGGGTAGCAAATGCATAGTTAGTAAATTTTTATTTTCTACAGGGTGTCCCAGACCTACCGTGCCAGGCCTTTTTCTCAGCCGCTATCTATTCGACGTACGTAAGAAGCTAAAAATTGGCTTACCACCGTACTTTGACGAGACAAATTCAAATTTTGAGGTTTCAAAGCCCCTACGACTAGTTTTGGGGGGTTTTAGGGGGGTCGTCCCCTTTTCGGTATTGGGGATCCCCCGTTTAAAATAAGCAAAAGAAGTTCAACAATTGAGTCAAATTGGTACTCTTACGTAGGTATACGCCAATTTTTAGTTTTTTACGTCGAATAGCGGCTGAGAAAAAGGCCTGATACGGTAGGTCTGGGACACCCTGTACAGTACATTTTTAATCTTTTTCTTTTTATATAGTGCTCAATTTTTCCTATTTCCCCCTATACTTCCATGTACGACCTGGCATTTTCCCTATTTAGCACTATTTTTTATCAATTTTCTCCTAATTTTCCAAGGAAGGGGGAAACTTTTTTCAGCAACAACTAAAGATAACAAAAAGCGCCCAGAAACTTGTCATTAAAAGCGGCTCTTACTATTCTACCATTTAACGTAGGCAAAAATATCGATTCCAGGTGAGTTACAGCGCCTCACCAAAGAATCGATTATTTTATATAGGTTTAAATAGTTGCCTCCAGTGTCCCTCACCTGTCATTGACACATGTCTCCCGTAAGTGTCCCCTCAATAATATTAGACACGTGTCAGGCCTTTTTCCGGCATCTTCAGCCGTTGCTAAAAAAAAATCGTATAGTGATACTCTCTAATTTCATGTACTATAACGTTAAAAAGAAAGTACTCTGGTCAAAATGTTTACTCTTTGAAATCTAAGCAATCTTGAAACAATTTTGCGGGTTTCAAGTGTTTGAGGAATAATCAGAACGCCCCTTTTAAAGTATGTCATTAAAAGTACGTTTCATTGGAAATAAAGGACAAAATTTAACAGTAAGAATTTTGACCAGGGTATTTTCTTCTGTGGCGTAGCGTGCAATTTGGCAACATTGCAGTTTGTCCATTTAAACCCTTAAAAAAGATCGAACTATTGGGTGTTCGGTGAACACCTTCGCATTCAACCTTTTACATGGTTTTAAATGGACACATTACAACGTTGCCACATTGCACGCTACGCCACTGATTTTCTTTTGAAAGTCATAGTACCTTGTAGAGTGTAAACGAAACCGAAAATCTGAAATCTGGCAGCGGAGCCAAGATAAGAGTATGCCACAAGAACTCCGCGGGAGCGGATTGCGCTTCAACAAGGGATTAGCGTGCAGAGGAGTGAAAAGAGTAAACACGACTGAGCAGCGCCAGAGGGTGAGAGGAGAGGGGAGGAGGAGGAGGAGGAGGAGGAGGGGCCAGGGGGGTTTGGTTTATTATAGTTACAGAGCATTTACCCAAGGAACAATTTTATCATGATTTCTCACTCTTATGGTATGATGGTAACGATCGATTATGATGGCTAAAAAAATGCAAGTTGAACGAATTCATTAACAATTGAAACTGACTGAGTAAAATGTACAGAATTTTGAGGAAAAAAGAAGCAACTTCGAAAAACTCGAGTTTGGATTTGAATTTCGAAAAATGCTTATTAAAGCGTATGCGTAAGCCTCAATTTTTCTCAAAGAAGACAGTCCCAATTGGAATAGGTAACTATTCCTGCTTGCCGGATGTAGTTTTGCATACCTTGCGTTTTGAAGGCACTCGTGACAAGGGAATTTGAATATTATACTTTAAACGCTATTGTATATTTACACTCATCGACCACTCCGCGCTTGGATTACAATAGATAGGCTGTGGCTGAAATCTACAAGAAATCTGTACCTTTCCCCCTCCAAATCGGCATATTTTTGAGTATAGTGTAGGAACATGCTTAGTGTAGAGTAGTTTGGAGAAAAACTTAAGCAGTTCATAAGAACTGAGATAACTGTCAGTCCAAGGGCCCAAATTTTGTTTGGCTCGATCGACATTGAAAATTCCTGCGAACCAGCAAGCGTTCAACTGAATTGAAACTGTGCTACTGACCAATCAGAAACGGGGATTTGTAATGTTTGCGTTAGTCAGACGGCCATGAGCTCTAAGAACATAACAATAATTGGGCTCTTGCAAACTTATGCTTTAAGCAAATGAATTGTCAAATCTGTTGCAACAACCAGCGAAAAGAAAGTCTAAAATTCAGCAGTAAACTCACAAAACTGCTACAACGATAAGATCGTAAAAGCGGAGCTACGCAGGTCGCAGGAATCATGGGAAATTCCTGCCTAATTCGTGTTTTTCTCTACGGAAACACAGAGACATGTCTCTAATTAGATAGGAATCTCCCATGATACCCATGTAGCTGTTTATACATATGTACTATATGCAAGAATAAACTCTTTGATCACCTGTACACGGAAAAAAAAAAAAAACTACGGTGAAACTAACCATACGGATACCTGATTTTAGCACCTGCTAGATGTTATGGTAATGTTAACCAGAAGTATACTATGTTTGACTAGGTACTGGGGTGATGTTACCTGATTGCATGTCGAATTTGCTCAAAGTATCGGTAAATGTGCCATACTTCTGGTCAAGTTTACCATAACATCTAGCAGGTGCCAAAATCAGGTATCCGTATGGTTATTTTCACTAATCTTTTTTTCCGTGTAGCAAAGGTTTGCAAGAGCCCCATTAGTACTGCTCAACTTGTTTTTATTTTGTTGTTTTGTTTTTTGTTTCTTTGTTTTTTATTTGTCTTGTTTCGCCACTAACCTAATTTTCTCCTATTTCCCAGAAATCCATGGTGGGTCTTCCCGTTTGAGGCGATAGAAGCTTTAGCTGTACATCTCATGTGGGTCGCAGCGGCCACTTACGGCGCAATTCTAGCCCCGAAAAACCTTTTGGCAACTTTAATTGGAGTCCTAGGAATGGCTCATTTCAGTTTAGGTTTGAATTTTCTGCTTTTTTTAAGGTGGGAGGTTCGGGACAAGGAAAAAAATAATTTCCCTGACTCATGATTCAGAGCAAAAAATAGGGCGTAAATGAAATTGTGTCCTCGGCATTTTTCCCGCTTACAGTTCAGTGGTGGCTCGTGCGATTTGGCAACAGTGTTTTTATCCCATTTAAATACATGGAAAACAATCGAAACTCGAGGAGGCTGCCAGCCTCCGCTTGAATCGATTTTTTACCTAAGTGTAAGTGGAAAAAATGCATGGTTGCCAAATCTCACGGGCCGCTACTGTTACAGTTTTACAGTAAAATTATGAGGGGTGGTCATGATCACGTGCCAGGATCCATGCAGGGCCCACGGAGAAGTCTATAGAGGGGCAGCTCCTCAGTGAATAATTCAGGAAGGAGGAATTATTTTTTTTATTATTACATTTATTAAGGAAATCTCTCTGAAATGGAGCTGAAATTCGCTGAATTTGCTCATAACTGGGGGTATGCGACTTCGGCACTCAGCCTTGGGCAAATTTCAAGAGATCTTTTGAAGCTGTATCGTTTAGAGTTTCCTGGGGATGGGGGAAGGGGGGGGGCAAGCCTAGAGTTACTGATGCCTAGTTTACTCATTTAAAGTTACACGGAGAAAAAAATTCTGATTGAAAATACGGAAAGTAGAAAGAAATTGGGGTAAAAAGAAATTCCCTTTAAAATAATAAGAATTTTTATTGATTCAACCAGAATTATCATTGGTCCAATTGAACGTTCTCATGATTCAGAAGAATTACAAGAAAGACTCGTTGGATCAATAAGAATTCTGGTTGAATCAATAAGAATTTTAAAAGGAATTTCTTTTTAACCCAATTTCTTCCTACTCTCCGTGATTTCGATCAGAAATTTTTCTCCGTGCACTGTCTGAGATTTTCATCGTTTTTTTACGGGCTTAAACTTTAGTCAAGAAGAACCGGCGAGGTAGATACGATTAAAACTACAAAAAAACTGCTGGATAAACGCTATAAACTTATCACAAAATTGTGGGACGTTTTGACCGAAACAGCGGTAATATTGTGCATTGACGGATATAGAGAGGGGGCAAAGAGGACCCCCCCCCCCCGATCGGTGAATGCAGGAAGAAAGGAGGGGAAAGAAAGGGGAAAGAACGAAAGAGAGAAGTAGTAGAGGAGGGGGATCACCGAGGGGTGGAAACTCCAAACTCGCCTCCTCCGTTATGGGAAGGGTGGGGGGGGGGGGGGGCTGGATTCGCCAATATGTCACTATAATTGATTAATACATACAACTCTATGGTACATAATAACAGTCGTAGAGGAATGACAAACTGTCGGTACCTATACACTATACAGCAGCGGTTCCCAACCAGTGGTCCGCGGACCGAGTTTTGGTGGTTCGCGCGAAGACTTTTCCAAATTTTTCCCGTTTTTTTCTCCCGAAAATGGCAACGTTGAATTGGTGACTAATATTCTTTTATGTAGCAGGAAAAATAAAAATTTTGTCGTTGCTTGGGAAGTAAGTTATCATTTGAACGAGTCATAACCTAAATTTTTATAAGTTTATAAAATCCCTCCTTCGAAGTTTTCGTTTTTCGTTTTTTTAAATTCAAAATTAATTTCAAAATTGAAAAATGTCAATTATTGTTTTCGTTTTAGTTCAATTATCTCAGCGGTTCCCAACCGGTGGCTGCCATTAAAAAAAAAAATTATTCTTTTAAGTTTGAAAATGCTTCAGTGGCTAAAGCTGCCCCCCTGCCTTTCCCCCCCCCCTCCATAGTCCAAAACAAAGGTCATCGATTTTTCATTTTTTTCAAGTGGTGGTCCGCGACCTCCACCGATTGTCCAATTGGTGGTTCGTCCGCGACCAAAACAGGTTGGGAACCGCTGCTGTACAATATACACACAGGGAATTTATAATTGAGACTTAGGAATGTGGCTGCGCATACATAAAGATTTTTCAGCGTAGCACTGGCACCCCCATGGAGTCTCAAATCCAAACTGATCCATGTGTATTGTGTATGTACTATAATTTCCAAAAGAGAGTGCCCGGATTGAAATGCTTAAATTGTTAAATTGTTCTGTTGTTATCAATAGAATTTTCGATTTTTCATGACGTACTTTAGATAGTCATTCTGTTTAGTTCTTAAACACTTGAAAGCCGCAAAATTGTTTACAGGTTGCCGAGATTTAAAACGGTAAAAATTTCGACCAGGGTACTTTTCTTTCAAAGTCACAGTACCTTTGGAATTGTGTTGATGTATACCGGCCGTAAGTATACCAAAGACGTCACGCTTTGAGATCCCCTGAGGGGAGTCTGCCCCCCTCCCCCCATTTAGCGGGGGTCCAGTTGTCCACCCCCAGAAAATGTTGAAAAATTGAGGTTTACTAAGCAAAATTTCACTCTGTTCTGAATTTTACTCTAAATCACTGACGAAAATGACCAAATCATCTATTTGTTTCCACTTGGAACACTGTAAAAAATAAATTAATCAGAACTTAGGTCAATATCTGCGGTAAATGTTTAGGTTTATCTAGAGATCGGTCACAATTAAACTTTGATTGCGGATTTCAAATCCTTTATTCTGAGATTGTAAAAAAAAAAAAAAAAAAAAAAAAAAAAAAAAAAAAAACCTAACAAACAAACAAACAAAAAACACAACAACAACAACAACAACAACAACAACAAAACAAAATGTCAAAAAAACGATTGATAACCTTCGAGCTCCTCTAATATTTATTTATTTATTTATTAAATTACAGTCAATATCTTTTCCTTCCCCTTCCCCCCTTAATTTTCTCCTTCTTTGTATCCTTCTGCTTTCTCTTTCTTATTCTCTATTTTTCTTTCCTTTTACTTTCCTTTACTTTTTCACACGTTTTCTCTCTTTACCGTTTGGGGCGTTAACCTCGCGCGCCCCCTTAGTGACGTCACTGAAGTATACTAAGTCACTGCTTTAATCGACTTTTCTTTAAAAAGGGTTTAAATTTTATCTGTATTTTTCCGTTTAGGTCGAGGCAGCGGTAGCTTCGTCGGTGGACTTCTCATCGGAAAAGTCGGAACCCGAAAGTCATTCCGTATCATGGGTTTGCTGTCCATCACAAGCGGAGTTATCTACGGAGTTCTACATTGCTTGTGGCTCCATAAATTCGACGACAAAAGGAAGTCGGATGGCAAGGCGAAAGCGAAAGGTCTGTGTGCAGTGCAATGAAATTGCAAAATAATCTAAAAATAAAATTCAGGGCCTATAAATAACTCTATATCCTGATAACGAGGCTCTTGCAAACTTTTGCTGCAGGTGATTGAAGAATGGGGCTCTTGCAAAATTTTGCTACCTGAAGAGTTGATTCTGACTTAGAAAGACAGGACAAGACCTAGTCTTAGAGGGCGAAACAGTTCATCCCTTATTTTTCATACTTTTTCTCTCAATTTATTATATAGATTATTTAAAAAAAAAAAGTGTATATCGTCATTATCGTTTTTCCCCCTCAACATTATGTATTGTTTGATGATGACTAAACTGCATTCTATCTAGGAAAAAAAAAACCTCAAATTCGGGCTTAATGGCGGAGAGACGCGGGTATCATGGGAGATTCCTATCCAACACGAGGCATATCTCTGTGTTTCCATAGAGAAAGTGACAAATTAGACAGGACTCTTCCATGATACCTGCGTTGAACCGCCATTACGATCTTGTCGTTACAGCTGATTTCTGAGTTCATCACTAAATTTTATACTATAGCTCCTTCAAGAATCGATTTTTAATCGTACATTCTAAAGGGAAGAATTCATGGTTGCCAGATTGCTGGATCCGCTGTGACGGAAAAAAAAGACAGGCAGAATTTACCATCGATGGTAAATGCAGATTTGCATAGCTGATTTTGGAGTCTGCTACAGGAGTGCCGACCCCCCCCCCCCCCCCCAGTTACCATACGAGCTACCCCCCTAATCACGAGGATTGATCCCCCTCCCTCCCCACCGGAAGGTTCGAGGTGAATCACCCCCCCCCCCGGAACTTTTTTGAGAATTTGACCCTCTACAGTACGTTTTGGAGGATATTTAAGTGAGGGTGGGTTATTGGGAGCATGGGGTACCCTGACAGAGAAGGGACTAAGGGAGGTTCGTAGGACCTTTCATGGAAATTTTTTTGGAATTTTGACTTTTTAGAAAACCACTTTGGAGTCTCCAAAGATGATTGCATAAAAGCATGAATTTCTAATTGCGCACATGTGGACATTTTTTGAAAATTTGACCTTTCAGAATTCGTTTTTGGGGCTTTTTAAGTCGACATTGGGGAGGATGGTATACATTTCCGGAAGGAAATTGATGGGAGGGGGGTTGATGGAGGGAGGAAGAGGCTTTGGGGGCTGTGTAAGTTTGAGATGAGAAATGGATTTGATCGGGTTGAGGAAAAAAGTTTTGGGGGGAATATGGATAGAAAAGATGGACTTGGGGGGGGGATTTTACAAAGGGAAGGAGGATTTAGGGGGGTATAGATGGTGGAAAACGAGATAGAAACTGAGTATTTGTGAAGCTATAGTGATTAGAAAACGTTCATGGGTAAGCAAAAATACTGATATTCTCAAAAAAGGGGGGGAGGGGAATCTCCCCCCCCCCAATTTCGAAGTATACGAGTTGCTCGTATGATTTCTATTGCGTGGGCAATGGGCACCCCTGTTCTGCTATCAAGTATGGTAAAATTTACCGTCATATGGTAAATGCCTTTGTAGTACCTTGTGGTGAAATGTACCTACAGGTTATGTTATTTTACCACAAGGTACTTGCATTTACCATATGATGGTAAAATTTACCATACTTGATAGCAGGCTCCAAAATCAGCTATGCAGATGGCAAATTTAACCAGTCTTTTTTTTTTTTTTTTTTTTTTTTTTTTTTTTTGTGAGTTTTTATTCGTAACCTAGTAGTGAAAGGATTAACCGGTGGATTTTTCCCCGCCTCTTTTCAGCGGACGCGGCCGAAGCGGAGAAGTTAAACGGTGACGTTCAAACGGAGGAAGAAGAAGAGAAAGCGAGGGTGAGCCTCATGATCAAGTTCAACCACCGCGGCTCTCTCTCGTCATTGGACAGAGACAAAATGTATTCGAGTCTGAGTCGACGCAGCAGCGCCAACATCGAGCTCAACAGCAAAACACTGCCTCCGATGATCAAAAACGCCACCAAACCAGAATCTATCAATGCTCTCATAGAGACTTACAACCTTCAAAAGAAGTCACCTCTCCAGATATCTAGGAAAATTAGCAAAGTAAGTTTATGAGATTATCCCCTTTCGGTATTATAAGGACTATACTTGTAGCAGAGTAACCCGAGGCCCATGAGCGCCCGCAGAAAAATTTCCAAGGAGGGGCAAAATCGTTGAACCTCAATGGAAGGTTTAGGAGACCCCCCTCCCGGGGGGTGGGGAGGGAGGGAAAACTTTTTTTTTCATCCAAATTGTGTACAGTTATTAAGCCATAGTAGGTGTATCAAATAATAGTAATAATTTTGACGTGGGAGTTTAATATCATGGATAAAGGGACAGCAGACGAACACGGAAAAAAAACTACGGTGAAAATAACCATACGAATACCTGATTTTGGCACCTGCTACATGTTATGGTAATGTTAACCAGAAGTATACTATGTTTTGACTAGGTACTAGGTGATGTTACCTGATTGCTTGTCGAATTTACTCAAAGTATCGGTAAATGTACCATACTTCTGGTCAAGTTTACCATAACATCTGGCAGGTGCCAAAATCAGGTATCCGTATGGTTATTTTCACTAATCTTTTTTTTCCGTGAAAATCGAAAATGATATCAAGAAAAATGTTTAATTCTACTATTCCTTGCAAAAAAAATAAGTTAAAATTACAAAATAAACAAATAATGGAGTTTGTTAACTAATAATCCTTTGATTAACATCGCATTTTCTTTTTTCCTTTCGTTTTTTACCGCGAAATTTTGACTCTTTGAATTCCGGGGGGGGGGGGGGAGTGCCCCTTTTTGCCCCCCGATGAGGGCGCCCATGCCGAGGCCGAATATGCATACGATCACTTGTTCCTTGATGGAAATATTGTATAGGGAGTGCCGACCCTAACTCAACGAGTTCTGATTGGCCGTTAGTTTTAGGCTTTCGTGGCGGCGAGCAGGAGTCGACGACATCGAAGGCTCAACATAGAAGTGTCGATGATTAGAGAAACGTAAGAGAACGGAACGGAATGCAGGCAAATCCGTCTATCCACCACTGGTCCCAGACTGGTCCACTGTCGAACGTAACCTTCGAATTCGTTCACGCGATCGACTCCTTGCAAATGCATGAAGCGTCGTGCCGGTACTGCTATACAATATTTCTACCGAGGGACTCTAAATATGCAAAGCGAAGAGTACACATTTTTGCGAGTATTCATATTCGTTATCCTCAGACGTAAGGTCTAGCGCCTCGATTTTCGTGAGTATGCAAAAACATTACGGCCGAGTACGAATAGTTGATTGTCATTGCGCCCATCGCGAATATGTTTGGAATCTGCACTCCGTGTACCAACTTCCACACCACGTATATTTGAGGTCAAAATAAAACACTTGTTTCCTATTTACATGGGTCCGAAAATACCGCTCTTTTGAGCTACAGCCCCGCAAAGTTTTAAAAAATATATGGATCTTCTGGAATAGCGACCTAAATTAATTATAAACCGTGTCAGGGGTGGCTTTACATCTCTTGAGGCCTTACGAAACTTTGAATTTGAGGCCCCCTAGCAGCAGGATGGGGTGTCTAGAATATTTTTCCCCCAGAAAGAGGGGGAATAGGAGGCCTCCACCTTGTCAGATATTGAAAAGCACCACCATAATGACAGGTCTGCTCGTTAGTCTGTTTTCCCATTTAAACTTACACTGGCGGTGCCCCGGAAGAACAGAGGGGACGTTTTGAGAGCCCTGTGCCTTGCCAGCGATTAAAAGCCCACCAAAATGACAGGTCTGCTCGTTAGTCTGTTTTCCCATTTAAAATTATACAGGCGGTGCCCCGGAAGAGCAGAGGGGACGTTTTGAGAGCCCTGCGCCTTGTCAGCGATGAAAAGCTCACCAAAATGACAGGTCTACTCGTAAGTCTGTTCTCCCATTTGAAATTACACAGGCGGTGACCCAGAACAGCAGAGAGAACGTTTTGAGAGCCAGGTCTGCTCGTAAGTCTGTTTTCCCACTTAAAATTACACAGGTGGTGCCCCAGAAGAGCAGAGGGGACGTTTGGAGGGCCCTGAGCCGTGTCACCGATTAAAGGCCCACGCCCCACAGCCTTGCCATTACAGGCAATCTTGTACCTTTAACGGTATTAGTTTTATGATAAGGATTAAAAATTTGACAAATAATTACTGAAATTAGAAGAGAAAAACTCTTAAAACTGTTTTGATCTACCGCATTTTTTTTCTCTCGATTGAACGCATTTCAAGCGAGATAATTGCCGCGTAATGTGGCAAAGTCAGCGCTTCTACTGTGGTGGGCGGCAGGAACTCAGGAAGTCTAAAACCCGCCTCTCAACAGCTTTTTCCGGGCTGCCTCAGGGGCGTCATTTCGAGTCTGGCTGGGGGGGGGGGGGCAAAAATCTGATGACTTTTTTTTTGTTCTTTCTTTTTTTTTCTCATCAATATAATTTGTTCCCGCTTTTGAGCCTGACTTCAAATCCTTGGGGGGGGGGGGGGCAAATGCCCACCCTGCCCCCTCAAATAACGCCACTGGGCTGTCCCTAAAATACTTATAATGTCTTCAGTTTATACACCCTGTATATTGTATTGATGACTGTAATTATTGAAACTGTGAATATTTATGCTCTTATTTCATGGGTTAAAACCATAAGTTTTTACAACAAAATCAGCCGAAGCCGATTATTCAAAGCAAAGTATATTCACATTCGAGTGGTCCTCAGACGTATATCCAGCGCCTCAATTTTTGTGGGTATGCAAAAACATTACGGCCGAGTACGAATAGTTGATTGCCATTGCAGATACGGTCTAAACCGTATCCCTCTGTTTTTTTTTTTTTTTTGTCACAAGAATAATGTTGTGTTTATTCTATGACAGTGCATATGGTTAGTTCCTTGGGTCACAAATTCGATCATAGCAGTGGCATATTCAAACAGGGGGGCACAATGCTCATGCTCCCTCCAGAAGTCTTAAGTCTCAGCTATTTTCAACAGAGAACAGCCCGAAATTGTTTCCCGAGACGCTTCAAATTTCAAGGGTGTACCCCCCCCCCCCCCTCCCCCACACTTAAAAACTTTCTGGTTATGCCACTAGATTGTGAAGTTACAGCGGAGTTTATACAGAGCACAATTACACTGGTGCAGCTCAGAGAAAAGTAAAAAGTGCGACAGTATTTTTGTCCTCAAAAGCACAGTCTCGTGCGAAGATTTGAAAGTTCTTTGTTTGTGATGTGTTTCAGGTTCACGAAGAGAACGAGGTGCTTGCAGCAGACATGAATTCACAACAATCTCTAAATTTAAATAGTACCAGCACGACACCATTACCTCACTCGCCTTCAGAGGAATTTCGGCCTCGTAGGTAAGTTAAATAAGACCCAAAGAACATGGTTGTCATATTGTATTATGACCTTCAAAAGAAAGTACCCTGCTCTACAAAGAACATGGTTGTCATATTGTACTATGACCTTCAAAAGAAAGTACCCTGATCTACAAAGAACATGGTTGTCATATTGTACTATGACCTTCAAAAGAAAGTACCCTGATCTACAAAGAACGTGGTTGTCATATTGTACTATGACCTTCAAAAGAAAGTACCCTGATCTACAAAGAACATGGTTGTCATATTGTACTATGACCTTCAAAAGAAAGTACCCTGATCTAAATGTTTATTCTTTTAAATCTTGGCAATCTTTAAACAATTTTGCGGTTTTCAAGAGTTTAAAGACTAATCAGCAGAGCGCCCCTTTTAAAGTACGTCATGAAAAATCCAAGGTTTCATCGAAAATAAAGAACTTTAACTGTGAGAATTTCGACCATGTTACTTTCTTTTGAAAGTCATAGTACATGAACATTGAACATCCTCAGTACTTTTTTAAATCAAGGTAAAAGGGGGGGGGGATATTTTTTTTTGCAAGATCTGGCAACCATGTGAAGGAGTCAGTTCAATATTTTATGATTCCCTAGTCCCCTCGACCAATTTCATAGAATAAATTATTATTTATTCTATACCAATTTGAGGAAGAGTCGAACATTTAGAAAACGTAAGAACGAATTTAACCCTTTCAGTACCACGCCGGAGTAAACTCGTTTCTGTGATTATAGATCTGCCTCACGAAATTTCAGTTTTGTATTCACAACAGTTACGACTCCAAACTGTTAATTGAAAAATAATGATTATTAGAGTGCCTTCAATCCGGTATGCAAAATCAGCACCGCAGTGTAGGAATATTTATCTACCCACTTAATTTGAGCGAATGAGATTTGATTTGTTTTCCTAACCTGGTAGTTAAAGGGTTAAGAAACTTACCCAAAGCAGACGATTAATTTCAGGCAATTTCTAAATAAAATAGAAAGAGAATTCAAAAAGTATACCACTTATAAAGGCATTGTACCAACGTGCTATTGTATCAAATAAATACTTTGAAACCATCAAAGTACATAATTTAAACATAGCATTTCTGTACCATTAGACCCTCAAGTTGCAAAAAATGCTAAACTAGCTTATTTTTGCAGTATTTTGTGTAACTTAAAAGTAACCTAAATGTATTATGATAAAGGAATGCTCAGTATTAATCCTTTGATGATCTCAAAGTCTTCTGTTGGCCTCTGGCTTTTAGCATCCATGCCAGTTTTACCAGTATCACTCTTTCAGAGACTGTAATCCTGAATACCGCCTGATATAAAAAAAGCCAAAATCAATACCGCACAACCCTACTTACGGCACTATACGACCTGAAGCCATGCATCTGGTAACACAACTTAAGCTTAAACATTCGTTCATTATTGTCCTGTTTCCTGTTTCAGCGCTTCAATAGCAGAGGAATGAGACCGAAGATCCGGAGAAATATCACGGACAAAAAGTTTCTTCGTGAACTCAGGAAATCACTATCAGCTGACAAAAAAATACTTCCAACCAATTAGCACCGCAGCCTTTCATCGAAGGAGGTAGAAGTTTTCAAGAAATGACTTTGGATCATTTTGGAAGTCAAAGTTTAGCAAAAAAAATTGAAGGAGGTTTGAAGTAAAGATGAGAGAAACCGAGCCAATTTGAAGCTACGGAAAAAACTAAAATGATGGGAGCTTTCAAATAACTGTAAAAAAATTGTAGATAACTTTTAAAGCCTCAAAAGTAATTTTTTTTTACCATTCGTAAAGAACAAATTTGCTTTGATGGCAATTATCAAGCGCAACTTGTTCTGGAGTATTTGATGCTGTTATGATAGTAGAGCTGCGAATTGTAAGAAACTGCTGAAAGACATTTTTCTGGTGTCTCTTTAGAAAGTATTGCCTTTTTTAACCCACTGAATGAATAAACTATGTTCTTAAGATAGCAGAAAGTCCATCTATATTTTAGACGGTACTTTTTCGACGGTTGCGTCAATTTGATGGTACACCGATGAAAAATCGCGACTGAGTAAAGAGCACATCTCTTCTAAGAATGCCCTGACTTCATCCAATATTTCAATTGAGTCTCTAGAAAACAAAGCATTCCAAATTATTTATAAAGTTTCAAAATCTCAGATGGCTTTTGAATTTGTTGAAGTAAAACTGGGCCCAACAGATGTTCCAGACGGACGGTCCGCTGGTCTCAACTCTAAGTAGCGAATCCTCGCTCCAGATTGGTTGAGACTCCACCTAACGTTGAATGACAATGACCATCCGTCTCAAACATTCTTTGGTCCTAGGTGTGTTTTAATGTTTATTTATTGTCTTTCTTGAAAATGTAATTGAAATGTAATTTGTTGACGTTTCAAAAAAGTCAATTCGTCATTTGAAAGAGATAATCTCAAGGAAAACTCTTGCAAAAAATCCTCTTTTCAAAGCTTGAAACACGTATACAACAAAAATTAGGGTCATCAATTGATACGATGTATCAATCAGCAAAAGCCTTTCTAAGTTAATCAGTTTATAGTTAATTTAAGATTTAGCTTATTCATTTTTTGCAACGAACCTCAGACTTGAATTGTAGATTGAGCCATATAGTAGAAAAAATGGCGACAATTTTTGGGATCACTTTAAGGTGGTTCCATTGATCGATTAATGGTCATTTACTGGATTTTATGGAGTTTTCTTTGTAAAACGAGGATCATCAGCACCTGTAGGTAGATCTAATAAAGATATCTGCAAAGTTTGGATGCTTGAATCCGCAAAATAAGGACGTAATTACGGAAATTCACACTATCGTAGTGCAATACGAGAGATCAAGCAGCTGTGCGAATTCCCGTAAGTACGTCCTTATATTGCAGATTCGAGCATCCAAACTTGGCAGATATCTTCGTTAGATCTGCTTACAGGTGCTGACGATTCTTGTTTTACAAGAAAACTCCATAAAATCCGGTAAATGACCATTAATCAATCGACTAATCGATCAACTTGGTCACGTGACGTGGAATCACCTTAATTAGGGATCAAGAGTTACAAAGCATTCTCCATTCGACCAGCTACTTTTGTAGCATTTCATGTTCTTTTTTTTCTAGTGTTGTCTCTGTCAAAGAATGGGTTTTGCTTTAAATATCTAATTAAATATAGGAATAAAAGAAGGATTATCGTAACGCTGTAAATAGTTCACTCTTACGTGTAATTATATAGATTTATAAAACAGAATGTTTTAAAAAGAAAACTATGTGTTCTTAAAATTTTCTTCCCAATTGAAATATTATTTAAAGAGTCCAGGCAACACGGGGGTTGTTCATCGGACTTTCTCTCAGATATGAGAATGGAGTCTACCTATATGCTTGAAATAAAAAATCAAAATCAAAAATTTTGCAAAAATTTTAGCAAAACATTAAATATTGATCATTTTATTTGAGAAATTAAGTTTGAATAATTAGTTGATAATTTTTAGTTTTTTTGCTTCTTTTTTTCCCCACTTAATTTGCGCAATTTGTAAGTACAACTAAATGATGGAGCATTCTTTCTATTTTGCCTGGACTCTTCTATAAGGTTCTTGCTGACTTTTACTACAAGCAATGGAACAGGTAGTTCTTGATTAAAACCTAGCAATAATTACGTTGAGCAAATTGAAAAATTGTGAAATTTACTCACAGACTCACAAAATGACTTTACAGTTTAAGGCATAATTACGGAGCTACGCAGGTACCATGGTAGATTCTTATCTCATTTTAGACTTTCCTCTGTGTGCTTCGTTAGAGAGAGAGACAAATTAGATGGGAATCTCCATTGATACCTGCGTATCATGGGGGATTACTGTCTAATTTGTAACTCTCTCCATAGAGACACACAGAGGAAAGCCTCAAATGAGATAGGAATCTCCCATCGTCCCAGCGAAGCTCTGCCATTATGCCTTAAACTGTAAAGTCATTTTGTGAGTCTGTGAGTGAATTTCAAATTTTTTTAAAGTACTCACCGTAATTTTCGCTAGATTTTACTCAAGAATCAAGAGTCCCATTCTAATAAAAAAAAATAAAAAAATAAAAAAAATGGGGGGAAAAAACTTGGGAACAAACAGTGTGTAGGTCATAAAAGAACTTGTAAGTGAAAAGATTAAGATCTAAATGCAAGGCAGGGAAAACATTGAAATGAAAAAGTGTTTTTAATTACCCTCATGAAGTAACTATATTTAATCAATTATAGGTACTTCAAATAGAACCTTAAATTTATGACATATAAAAAGAGAGAAAAAAAAGTGATGTCAATGTGATAGCATTCTTAAATATGTACTTACAATTTTTTAAACCTAGTCATCCATTAATATTATCACAGACAGAAAAAGTGAAAACCTAGAATTGAAAATAACAGGTCAAAATACTTACAAAATTCTAAATTATTTAACCGCTAAATTGTCATTTTTATACAAAGATACTTAAGGAAGAGGAAAAGGGCCGTTAACAGAATTTTTACAAGTTAAAACAAGAGGCCGTTTTGAGAGTTGCCCCTGAAACAACCTCTATAGTTAAGGAATCCCTCTGTAAAATATTTTCAGACACAGAGGATAGTTTGAGAAAATGGGTCTGTTGCATACTTTTGCTACAGCAATATGGCCGGTTGATTCAGGTTTAAAACCCTGTGAAAATCACATGGAAAGCATCAAATAGTCTCAAAATCCACTCATAATTCCACAAAGAGTGTTTTAAGGAAATCCTAAGACAGCGATGGAAAGGGCGAATCAACCCTGCATGCATGCACCACAAGCACCAAAAGATGGCCGACGACGTTAATTTGTAAGGTTGGTTAGAATGTAAACAAACGTCTTGCTTCCTGCTAGTACCTACATTTTGTGTGATTCTGCATGTCTCTATCCCGTAAATTTTACTTTCTCGTCACTGTTTGAGATTACTACGATGAATAAATTACGTTCTGCGTCGATTCGCTGGGATTCTGAAAAGGAAACGCCTGGCTAATACCTACTTCATCATATGCTGTCGTTCGTCATCTTTACAGCTCGTAGTGCATACATGTAGGGATAATTTGCCCATTCCACCGCCATCTTAGGCTTTCCTAAAAATGGCTATTGTCGATTCAGAAGTGGATTTGCAGACTATTTGAAGCTCTCAATGTGATTTTCACGTGATTTTACACCAGAATCAACCCTCCACAAAGCTGTATCAATAGTATGCAACAGCCTCATCGTTATTAACAAAGGATTTTTGATTTTCTTCCAAAAATGGAAAAATGAAACTTATACATAACTAAATTGACTGTGATGGAATCATTTGATAGTACATTAATCAAAGCGCTGGCATAAACTTGTGATTTTTTTTTTGGGTGGGCACGACAGTCTTTGATTAGTTGCACTATGGCTGTCTTTTTTTATGTCCATGTTCAATTAGCACAGAGTGCAAAAATGCAGGAAACACTGAAAATTACTCTTTCCAAATTCCACTCTTATACTTTTTTTGATAACATGCAATGATCAATTGATTTCAAAAGATTTCTTTGAAATAAGCAACAAACAACTTGGCTACATTTAAGGAAATGTATTGTTGAGCCACATTTTAAAAGAAGACAAAAGAAAAAGTCAAAGCCAAAGGAATGAGAAACAGTGATTCGAAATAATAACTTTTAACGATATTTGAGCAATTAAAAATAAAGAAAAACACCTTCATCTCAGATTAGTTTAATTTTTTACAAGTGAAAATGAGATGAAAATAAGAAATTAAAATTAAAAAAATCAGCAAAAAAAAGAAGAAAAATGCTTGTTGGCCAATTCAGAAAGGTCAGCTCCTATTAGGGTCTTTAACTTTCCATGGGTGGACCTTCATTGGCTTTCCCAAGTTGTTAAGATTACCATGCATCTTGAATGATTGGTATGAAGTTAGCACAAATACCCTAACAAAAAACGCCTTCATAACTAGAAGTAAACAATTTCATTGCACAAATGCATTACTAACTGCATACACTAGTAATTGAAGGAGCCTCTATACAACATAGCAGCTGAATGGTAGGAAGAGAAGTATGAGAAGGCAAAATTCTCATGTCTCAACTAATCAGCCGTTTCCCTCCATTTTGTGACACAACTATCAACTCAAAGTAAAAGAGTTTTTGATAGTTTAAGGATAATTTGTCAGAATTGTGGGAGAAAAGATTTGTGAGATTGAAAGAGAACCCAAACTCTTTCAACTCGTTGACTGCCATCGGGTTTATCGGTATAATGTCCTACGGCGCCGTCAAGGAGGTTTTTTTCAGGTTTTTTTTTTTAACTCTGTAGTGCAATGCATCAAGGACGCCGCACCGATCCCAACAACATAGCAACATGCATTAAATTTGGCCCAGCGGCGTTTTGCAAACACACAGATACCACGCGTGCGGTGCAACTCCCAAGTGTACGGCTTATGAGCCCTGCGTAGCAGCCAACGTGTTAAACATTCTGCCACCCAGAAATTAAGTATTTTAATTTTGATGGGTAAATGAGTTTCCTGGAAACGCAGGAGCATACGAAACAGTGGGGAATGAATTCTCATCGTAATGAGTGGGGAAATCAACAGGAAAACTGTGTAAACCAAACTGCTGAGCATACGGTCCAGCCCTATTGAATAAGGTTTGATACGTACTGGATTTACCAGTTGCAACGGATTCTTTCTGCACAAAATGATTCGAGCCATTTTCATATTTTGGAGCTTCAACAGGCGTACTCGGTTCATTCTTCGCAGAATGAGACGGGTCAGCTTTTACGGGTTCATCTTTAGAATTTGTGTCTTCTGCATCTCTTTGAGATTCGCTTTCCTCCTGGAAAGGAACCATCGTTGTTCCCATACCCAAGGATGCTTCGTATTCGCGTAGTTCTTCAGGGTGCATACGTCTCTTATGCGACCGACAGTTTGATCCGTTAGCAAATGTGCGCGAACAGAACTGACAAACGTACGGTTTTTCTCCAGTGTGCAAATTCTTGTGATTCTGAAAAACATAAATTATATGATGAAAATAATTTGATTGAAATTTAAAAAAAAAAAAAAACCAGTAAAGAATGATCATGATTTGAAAAGTCTTAATTTAGTGTCTCTTTTAAGTAGTTAAAAAACACTTTTAAATCAATAAGACGTTGACATGAGTTCGTTGTTTTATTGCTGATGCAAAAGCTGCTCTTGAAACGCGATACATCAATGTTTCCTTCATTTAAACATCAGGAAAAAAATTGATCCTTGTACGTTTCAATTTAACACTGTCAAGAAATCAATACGTTTTCATAAGTTCCATTAGGTAAAAACTGATGATTAATATTTGTACTTCACGAGCCACTACTATACAGACAGCATAATGTACAAGGTTGATAAAATTTTTGAAGCCAACAGATATTTTCTACCCAATAAATAATTTTGTAACTTTTGTAAGATGCATTACATCATGACTATTTTCAATGGGACTCTGGCTAACATTTGCTATGATGAGCGATTGAATAGTTAGATCTTGAGTAAAATCCAGCAAAAATTAAAAAATTACGAAATTCACTCACAGACTCACAAAATGACTTTAAAGTTTACGGCGTAATCGTGGAACTACACACGATTCCTGTCCAATTTGAGATTTTCATCAGTGTATTTCTTTAGAGAGAGAGAGAGAGAGAGAGAGAGAGAGAGAGAGAGAGAGAGAGAGAGACAAATTAGATAGGAATCTCCTATGCTACCTGCATTGCTGCGCCATCTTTGCTCTTAAATGGCAGACGTAAGTAGGAGTCATGGTGGATTCCTGTCTAATTTGTCACTCTTTTGATAGAAACACAGAGGAAAGCCTCAAATTAGATAGCAATATTCCATAGTACCTGCGTTTCTCCGCCATAACCCCTAAAACCTTACATTTATTTTGTGAGACTGTGGGTGAATTTTGTAATTTTTTTATGTGCTTTTTGTATTTTTTGCTTGATTTTATGTGAGAATTAACAAGATTCAATTGCTTATAGGAAAAGTTTGCAAGAGCTCCATTGCATTAACGACACAAAAAGTGCATAATCTTTGGTCTTTTTCTTGATATTTTCACTTGCTTTGATTGAGTGATTTGTTTTGATTTCACAACCCAATTGTTGCACCTCACCAACATCAAAGAGTCATGGAGACAAAATAGAACCTCTTAATAATGCAAAGGAAAGCAAGAATTGGACTTTACAATGATTTTACAATAATAAACAGGTAATTTTAAAAATGGTTCTAAACGCCAAAATGGTGCCTTGCCTTCTTGACCAATCTGTGCTGCCAGATTTTGGGTGAAAAGCTGTATATTTTATATTCAGTTTTGTGGGAAATACCTAATTTGACCTAAAGCCACACATCTGGTAAAACTGCGACCAAGTAAACAAAGTGACTCATAAAAAGTGGCCTATAAATGTCACAACTGAGAAGACACGGAAGACGCTCAAGAGAATGCTTCAAATTTTTCATCAACTTCCGTTTTGATTGTGTTTTCCTGTATTATCTTGAGAAAAAAAACCACCAAATCCTTCTAAAATGCATTGAATTTAATTACCTACAGCCAGCGTTGGGCAAAATGGGTAGTACTGGAGTACCACAAGTACCAGTACTCGGGATTCGTAAATTTTTTAAATTGTACTTCAAAAGTACTGCACGGAGAAAAAAACTTCGGTTCATATGGAACACTGAGGGTGTTTGGTTCCAGTAACCAAAGTTTTCAGTTGTGAGTACCGAACTTCAGTTAGGAGTATCGAAGTGGTTCAGTAGGAACAAAATGTGAGTCATAGTATTAGTCACACTTACCGAAACCTTCGGTACTCCTAACTGAAGTTCGGTACTCACAACCGAAAACTTTGGTTACTGTAACCGAACACCTTGGGGTTCCATATGAGCCGAAGTTCAGTTCTCATAACCGAATTTTTTTTCTCCGTGTGCCGTGCTAAGGAAGAACGCTGTATCTCCACTGCACATGAAATCGAGTAAAACACGATTAAAGGTTAATGCATGGTCCTTCCAACCGGTTTCGATTTTGGCACATTTTTGTGCATGAATCCATTGTACAAATCTTCACTTGATTTTTGATTGTTATAAAAGGGTACCAAGTCAAATATTTTCGCTCCAAAAAACAAAAGATCCAGGGAAGGTCACCTACACGATGGACATACGGCCTTTTTCCCTGTCTGGCAGGGCATGCATTGTTGTGTGAAGGGTCGCTGAGAAAGCACCCGATACACAGGTAGAACTGCCGCATCTCCACTCGGCTCGGCTGGAGATCCTGCATTCTGCCCGTGTTCTTGGCGCTTATGGTGTTTTTCCTGAGTAAAGGTAGTGATTTTGGCGTACTTAAAGCAGGCAGCCCCTCTATATCTCAGAAACTAATACAGTGAAACCCGTTTATAACGAACTTGATTTTAACGAATTTTTGTTTTTAACGAACTATTTTCATGGTCCCGTGAATTCCCATACGCTTTCAATAGTAACGAATCACACTTATAACAAAATTTCCAATTATGTCAAACGGTTTTAACGAAGTAATTTCGCCGATATCCGCAAAATTCTTCTGCTTTTTCAACCCATTTCTATGCGTGAAATCGCACGTTCGCGACAGAATAAACACAACAATCTGTTGTGTTTATTCTATGCCTTCACACAATACCAGACGCCTCCAAACTAATCAGTCGCGGTGTTTCGAAAAACGCATCAAGCGGTAGGGAAGCTTCGCTGCCTTCCCACGTTGACAGCAGCGCAGCGTTGCGGCCCGTAGTGCGTTGGCTCCACGCGCTCACGCGTGAAGCATGTAGTTTATGGCTTTGGCACTTCAAGAACTTGCCAACATTGGCAACGCTGGCCGACAGCGAGATCGGCTGAACCTCTTTAAAAAAAGTCAGCTGATTTTTTCCAAAGAGATTTTTAGCTAAGAGAAATGAAAACACTCAACAAACGAACGGTTAGTGCCAAATTATCGTGTTCTAATCCCCTACGTGTTTTTTGTGCTTTTGTAAATATAACCGGCCTTAGGTTTGTCGAAAACAGTGAAATTTTGGGGGGGAGAGAAAAAATTACCGAAAAATTCCGCGATTTTGCCGCGAAAAATGTGAGTTTTCGGTCCGCGATTTCGCCGCGTAAAATGTGAGTTTTTGGTTTACCGCATTTCGCGATTTACCGGATTTTTCGGCCGGTCCTCTAAAATCCGGTAAATCAAGAGTTTACTGTATTGTTTCGCATACCCCTATATTACCTCATTTTCTGCAATTTTTCGCAGAAATTTACCAAAAAACGTTTTTAACGAATTTTCGCTTTTAACAAACAAACTTTGCGGTCCCGCGGAGTTCGTTAAAAACGGGTTTCACTGTAGAGATAAGTGAATTTTAATTTCACCTCGTGAAAGTGCATGTCGAAAATAGTAGATTTCCATGTCTAACTCAATTTTTTTATTTTTGGTATTTACGGCATTCTTCCTTAGCACGGCAGAGTAGTTAGAGTGGATATTTAATGAATCAAGGATGACCCCATGTCTAAAATAATTAAATTGAACAATCATGATCCTTGATTCGTAAAAAATCCACTCTAATTTACCGTTGAAATATGAATCCAGAATGCAGGTACTCCAGTAATACCCCGTTTGCCCAACTCTGCCTACAGCCAATGAGTAAATTAAAAGTGCAATTACCTTCAGATCTTTTGATCGACGGAAAGCTTTGCCACAGGTTGGACACTGATATGCTTTGGTTTCTTTATGAATGACTAAATGCATTCTGAGCGTACGCCGAGTTGATAGCTGCATGGGGCAATGTGGACAGGAATAAGGAGTGTCCCTATGAACGTCCATGTGAACTTTCAGACGATATTTTGTTTTAAATCTGAAATGGAATAAAAACCAGGAATTAGCAAAGGGTAAGAAAATGAAGGGCAAATTGTCAAGGAGTACATACAAGATACCGCCAATATTTAAAAAAAAAGGGTCAACAAATTCATTACTTCTTTGCAAAATTATTGAGACTGTAGTTGTATCCTTTCATCATTGTAAGAAATTTCACTCAACTGAAAAATTTGGAATTTAATCCCTTCTCCCCAACTCACTCTATCTGCGAGCTGATTCCACTCTCTTGGACGAGACAAGATGATATACATAGCAGGGATTGATCAATTCTATTGGTTTAAACAGCATCAAGTGACAGGTTAGAAGTTATTTGAATGACTCCGAGTTGTGCTGGAATGACTCAAACCACTTCAAATCTGTCAAGTGTTGCTGTTTCAACCGATGGGATTATTCGATTCATCTCGTCTTGTCTTGTACTACGACCTTCAAAGGAAAGTCTTCTGATCGAAACCTCCTTTGACAATTTTGTCCATTATTTTCCAAAGAGTTTTACAAGTTTTTGGACATACTATTAAGTGGCAATTCTATTAGACTCTGAAATACATGAAAACTGCAAAATTCTTTAAGATTCGTCAAGAAATGGAAGAATGAAAATTTCTACCAGGATACTTTCTTTTGAAAGTCATAGTATAAAAGAGCGGCATTAGCCTGCTGAACTCCCTATAGATTGAAATTAGCTATGCCAAATTTGCATTTTTTTTTTTGAGAATCAATTAGTAGAGAGTATTTCTAGTTTTAGGAATTTCTCAGGGTTCCTGGGAATGATACAACTTCAGCAACTAATCACACTAAGCGCCAATGAAATAAACTGTAGGTAATATCCCATGATCACTTTCTCACATCAAATTTAATCTGAGGGGCCCCCAGACCCCCTTATATTTTCTTGGGGTAATCCCCAGACCCCCTTTAATATTCTGAGGGAGACCCCAATACCCCCTCAAGGGGTTAATTTTACAGCAGTTAGCTGCAGAATGTTTTTGCAAATTTTAATCAAAATTCAAACAGCTATATTTGAAATATTCCAATTTTTCCCAATGTTTACCTATACATATAACCCATTTTCCCGTTGATTTTAATGGGAGCCTTTTATCCTCCATTAACTTGCTTTAAATTAAAAATTTCGAAAAAGTAAAAAAAAAAACCCTCTGAGGAATGTTAAAAGCAACTTCTCTGCAAAATTTGGCTGTATATGGACCATTGGTTCAAAAGTTATGCCGGGATACAGACAGACAGACATCTGCACCATCGCAATACTTTCTCAATTTCTAACTTCGTTAGAGTAAAAGAAGTAACAACAAAGTTTTTACTCACTTTTTACCACAAACATTACAATGCCACGGCATTTCATCGCTATGAACTGTTAAGTGCTCTTGTAATATGCCTTTGGATGCAAAGCTGTTCCCGCACTGATCGCAGACAAATGGCTTCTCTCCGAAGTGAATTGCTTTCACGTGGGCAGAGACGGCAGATTTACTACAGAAACTATGATCAAGAAACAAAATAATTAATATAGTACTCATGGAAAGTAGATGATATTTGTTGAGTGGGATATAAAACTATAAGAATACAACGTCTGTAAAAATGAGGCTGACACTTTGCGTTTCATGGGGCAGTTGCAAAGGTCTGAATTTTGGTGTTTTTAGAATGCAAATGAAAGAACTCGGTGAGCTGAAAACTTCAGCACAATTGTTTAAGAGAATTTAAGAGCTAATCTTTTTTTTGTTTTTGTTTTTTTTTTATGAGAGAATTTCAGCGATTTTTTTCTTTTAAAATTTTTAACCCTTTCCGTCACTGTGTCCATTATAAGGGACGACATTTTACACGGAGCCTTATGGGAATTCAGAAAAATTGACTCACATATGAAATCATATGCGAAAAGTTCATTCAATTTAATGGTATAGGTTTCAGATTACAGTGACACTTCTTTCAAAATTCATGACAAAGAGGGTTAAGAGAGAATTTAATTGGATTAAGAGGAAAGAAAAACATTGAAACATTTGAGAAAAAAAACATACTTCTTATGACAAACTTTGCAAGGAAAGACAAATCGCTCCTCCTTCGGCAAGTGGACTTTCTCGTGATTGCGAAGCAAAGCTTCACAATGGAAACGCCTGGCACATTTACAACATACAAATGGCTGCTCATCTTTTGGTACATGTGACAACAAGTGAGAAATGAGTAGGGATTTACGATGGAATGATTTATCACAGTGTTCACACCTGCAAAAAGAAGATTAATTTATGAATAAACAATAATAGAGCTGATTCTTTCTACGTTTTGAGATTCAACAGATAGCGCTGATTGGCTGTAATAAAAAAGGAATCAAAATGCATTGGTAAGCTGGTGAGCAGTAATTAGTTTACTAATCTAGCCTTTCTCCCTCTCTCTGAACCCATCTGAATACATGAGTTACAGGAGGACAGAAGGAAGGGTCATCACATTTGACCCCAATCTCTGTCCTTTTTCAACACATGCATTCAAATACGCAGAGAAAGAGACAGACAAATTCCTAGGTCCTCCTTTAAAAGCAGTAAGGGTCAGGGGTGCAAAATGTTCTTCTATACCACAATTTACACACAAACAATTGCTTCCGCAATCCGAAGCCCCCTGGCTTCCACATTGACAACCTTTTTGCTAAAGCGCATCCACAATTGAACAAGTTCATGCGAAAACGTCCGATGTCCAAAATATTTTTAATGAGAAGACAAATATAAAAAAAATAAAAACATTAGCAAATTAAAAAATAAAAAATTAAAGAAACCTACAAAGACAAGGGAAATAGGAGCAAGAAGTTGAGGAAAAATTCTGATTCGGACTTATAAAGACACAGTGTCTTCTTAAAAGTGATGTGCGCACACAAAGTCAAATATATAAAAAAATGGACAACGGACGTTTTCGCATGAACCTGTTCAATTAGTTGATGACCTCTACAGTCCATCTGAAGTATAAAGGAGCACAACAATTTCGGTTTTTCTCCCAAGATGATTATTTTTAACAATAATAATAATAATAATAATAAAAAATAATTATTTTGGAGGAAATTCCATGATTTTTACGGAGCCTCCACGATTTAAACGTTCTGCACCCCTGGTTAAGGTTCTCATGGGTCCTGTATCAAATTAAACTATCAGTGAAGCCCAAAGGGGCTCTTGCAAACTTTTGCTGTGAGCAAATGAATAGTTCAATTCAATGTAAAAACCACAAAAATTAGGAAAATCACCCTATAAGAGACTAAAGTCAGTTTTAAACTAACAGAAGTGCTACAACTGCAAGATTGTGAAGACGGTTCAACGCAGGTATCATGGGAGATTCATGTTTAATTTGTTAACTTTCTCTACGCAAAAGACAGAGAGGTATGTCTCAAATGAGATAGGAATCTCCAATAATACCTGCGTCACTCCGCCACTAAGCCCAATTCTGAGAGTGAATTTTGTGACTTTTTAGTGTACTCATTGTCATTTTTATATGTTTTTAGGCAAGAATCAACTCTTCAATCACCTGTAGCAAAAGTTTACAAGAGCCCCAATGCACTGATTTACATTTTATTTTGATTGCTAAAAAAATAAATAATGTCAAAGTATTTTTGATACCATCAACATTTTTAAGATTTGATTTCTCATTAGTATGTTCCTTCTTTTCTTGCTTTGGTGATTTTTCAGAGGTAAATAGAATTATGAAAATGTAAATCAACAGAGGAAACTCACTTAAAGGCAAAATCTCTTGAGTGCTTAGCTCTATGCTCAATGATTGAGGTTCTGGTCGATAACTTTTTGCCACAATTACACATAACTTGAGCTCTGGCATCGTGCTCTGACCGGCAATGTTTGCTCAAAGCGTTCCAATTCGACAGTTCCATCTCACAAATATGGCACTGAAATCTATAAAATTTAAACATGATAACATAGTTCAATACGCTGATTTAAGTGATTTATTTTTTATTTATTTGAAAAGTCTCAATCTAGATACACTTTAGCAGAATATCTTTCCACAATGGGTACTATTTGCACTGCAAATTCAATATAAAAGTCTTGATTGATCACATAAACAAACAAGACATGTATGTATAATATTTGACATAAACAATCGATATCCATTAGTATAGGGCTCTTGTTAACTTTTGCTACAAGCGATTGAAAAGGTAATTCTTGAGTAAAATCTAGCAAAGATTATGATTATGATAGGCGCATTAAAAAATTATACAATTCCCTCACAGACTCACAAAATGACTTCAAAGTATAAGGGATAATGGTGAAGCTACGGAAGTACTCTAAAATTCCCAAGTAATTTAAGACTTTCCTCTGTGTTTTTTTCTATCAAGAGAGAGACACACATTCAGGCATCTTATGATGCCTGCATAGCACCACCATCTTTGCATCATTATTCATCTGGGAAACCCTGAAATTTGCAATAGAATTTAATTTACTAATGCCTTCAGGTCTTGCCAAATCATTCAGGCACATTTACTTTAAACCTCGGACAAGTAGACTGTGACTAGGCATGTGTCACAGATCAGAACATCGAATTCTCATCCATAAAAGTATTTAATTCTCTTCGAACATCCATAAAAATATTGTTTAAAGATGCTGATTTAAATTCCTTTTTCGTAAATCTTAAAAATTTTCTCTTGGCTAAGGCCTTTTATTGTCTCCCTGAATTTTTTGAGAGCACTATGTAATTTAGTCTAGTCTTGTCTATACTTAATTCTCTGTATAACTACTTTATTCCCTGCATCATAGTTTATTCCCTGTATCATAGTTTATTCCCAGTATTGTTAGTTTAGTTTAAATACTGAGCCTTAAGCTTCTCATCTTTCTTTGTTAACTGTACTTCGTTAACCTTTGTTAACTTACTATTTCTACCTGATCTTTTTTGACCTGTACCACAGCCCCCTTAAGGGTGGCTCCGGTATCAATTTAATAATTAAATAAATAAATAAATGGCAGAGCTACACAAGTGTCACTGGGGGTTCCTGTCTAATTTGTCACTCTATCTGTAGAGACACATAGAGAAAAGCCTGAAGTTAGATAGGAATCTCCCATGGTATCTGCATAGCTCTTAAACTTTAGAATCATTTTGTGAGTCTGTGAGTGAATTTCTTGATTTTTTAATGAGCTCATCATAAACGCTGGATTTTACTCAAGAACCAACTATTCAATCACTTCCGGCAAAAGTTAGCGAGAGCCCCATTCCACATAATTTTTCAGGATGAAACTTAAAAAGAGTGACTAGCACTGATAGACCAGTAAATCATGCTACAGTTAAACAATCATAATGATGCTTATAAGATCAGCTAAAATGGTCATCTTGAAACTCGCAACTGGTTTATTCCTTGGCTTTTCTAGGACTAAAGCAGATTCTGAATAAATGGGGCTGTTGCACACTTTTGCTGTAGACGCTTTAACAATTAATTCTGGTGAAAAAATCCCCAAAATAACGATGGCAGCACTAAAACTTCCGAAATCCACTCCTAAACTCAATAAACGCATTTATTAGCACAAGCGTGATGGTGGCGTAGGGCAATAATGATAGGAGATTCCTATCCTAATTTCGTCACTCTCTCTATACTGACGAGGTAGATTCACAGAATAATTAGACTCCAGAGTTTTGATCCACATCCGATTAATGGCACCGGTGACACCGGTGTCAAAGGAAAGTCGTCTCTTATTGGTCACTTCTTGATTGAGTTACAGTATTATTAGATCGGAATCCCCCATTATTACTGCCCTATGCCACCATTACGCTCGCGCAAATATAAGCGTTTAATGAGTTTAGGGGTGGATGTCGGAAGTTTTTAGTGCTGCCATCTTTGTTTTTGGAGGTTTTTACACCAATTTCGACTATTAAATCGCTTACAGCAATAGTGTGCAACTGTCCCATTTTTTATTTTTTTCTGGTTCTCCTGGACACTGATAGAGGCCGTTTCAGATAGCTTTGGTTCTGACAGCTCTTTGTTTACACACGCGGAATCCAGTGTTACCATCCATGTGAAAACATCAACCCCGCTCACTGCGCGAATCATCAGAACTTTCCGCCGCGTAATAGACTCGGTTAATTATCGTAATTAGTAAATAATAAAAGATTTACTATTTACGATGCTAACCGAATCCATTATGCGGCAAACAGCTCTAGTTATTCGCTTAGTGAGCACGGTTGAAGTTTTCACGCGTGTGGTAACACTGAAGCGGGCGGGCGCAGAGGACGTAGTATCGTCCTTCCGCGCATGTAAACAAAGAACTGTCAGAACCGAAGCTATTTGAAACCGCCTCTGACTGGAGAAATTAAAAAATTGTCTTAACTTTCTACTCACATGAAATGCACGTTTGCTGCACTTGTCTCTTTTGTCAATCCATCTTTTGTATCATTGCCAGCTTCATCGTTCTCGAGGTCCATTTCATTCAAAGACAAGTTATCATCAGAGTTGGATTCATCAGCTTTCTTCTTTTCCTTCTTCACTTTCTTTTTAACTTTGTCCCCTACAGTTTTGGGGCGCCCTGAAAATAAAATAAAAAAAAAGTAAGAAACTTTTACTGAAAAGCATTCCTCTCTATACATGTACAATGAACTCAAATAGATTGATTTCATGAACCATCATGATGCGAGTAAGCGTTTTGATCCATCATTTGATTCCGACCGACACAAAAACCTTAAACTTAAAGTTTCATTTTCGGCAAGATGCATGGATAGAGGGAGCAGCTCCTTCAATTGGACAGATTTATACTAAACAGACCTATTAGTATTCTGATTTTGCCATTTAAGGTGATTCCATGGCAAACTCCCGGAAATTTTAATCCGATAGATGGCGTTACTTGTCACTGGCTCCGAAAATGGCCGTTTTTTTACGGTTTTCGGCTGTTTTCACTGAACAGACGAATAAAAGACAAAAAATCAGACTGTCAGCACCTGCTTAATTTTTTGCTTGATTTTTTGAGCCATAAACAGGCCAAATTGGTTCTAAAATAAAGGCGTAACTATGCAAAGAAAAAATCATATGTAATTTGGAGTTGTATCAGTAAAGATTACAGGTGAAACAGAAACCTGTAATCTTTACTGATACAACTCCAAATTACATATGATTTTTTCTTAGCGTAGTTACGCCTTTATTTTAGAACCAATTTGGCCTGTTTATGGCTCAAAAAATCAAGCAAAAAATTAAGCAGGTGCTGACAGTCTGATTTTTTGTCTAATATTCATCTGTTCAGAGAAAACAGCCGAAAACCGTGAAAAACGGCCATTTTCAGAGCCAGCGACAAGTAACGCCATCTATCGGATTAAAATTTCCAGGAGTTTACCATAGAATCACCTTAATATCGAATTTTTAATTCCTTAAAAATAATATGATTAATAAAATTGCTTGATATTTTCAGGAACAAGACTTAACGTAGAGGAAGATAGTTCCTAGAAGTTTCATAAAATTCTTTTCTCATGGTCTAATTTTTTTAGAATAATATTAAAGTCAATTGAAAATAGGCAACATCTAAAGTCAAGTAGGTCCCTTTAGTATAAATGAGCCCAATTTGTCAACTACAGAAAAATAAGTCTCATAATTTCTGCACACAGCTCTGCAGGGATCTCTTTTGGGATGCTACAATATTTTGGAAAACATGAGGAGTATAGATTCCACTTCTACGGAGCTTTGCACCAAAATTTAGAGATTCGTTGCAGGAGACAAATTAAAGCAGTGTAGATCTACGCTCTCTCTGTCCATGCATATCTTTTCTAAAAAATCTAGGGCATAGATCTATGCTCTGTAGAGCTTTGAACCAAAATTCTGAGATTATTTTTTGGTGAAAAATGAAAGGAGTGTAGATCTACACTTTATAGAGCCAAGCACAATTTTGGGGATATTTCTCAGACTAGATCTACGCCTCTGTGGAACAATGCTCAATTTTCAAGAAATTTCAGAGCGTAGATCTATGCAATCTGTAGACTAATGCTCAGATCCCCTACTTCTTACTCTCCATTTGCATAAAGTGGAACCTCAAATATCCGGACATCCACTATCTGGACACTCGATTAACTGGACGGGATCGGAAACGGTTTTCAAAACGATATATTCGTCCGAAAGAAGATAGACTCGTTCTTTACAGGAAATAATTAAGGTAAAATGCAAGTTCTATTGTTAATATGTACAGATGTATGATCTCTCCCTTAATAGTACACATTTTGCTAATTACAAACTCATTTTTCCCGTCATCCAATCCCCGGACTTTGATTATCCGGATGGTGTCCAGTTAATCGAGGATCCACTAAACTTATTGTAAACTAGTTCAATCACGATGCATTGAAAAAGTATTTCTCTCTACTCAAAACTAGATAAAAATCAGTCATAACAAAGAAAGCCCTACCTTTCTTGGCTTTCACTTTAGAGCTTGAAGGAGTCTTTGGTTTGGACTTTGCAGGTTTTTTGGGTCCTTTGTTTTGATTAGATTTATTGCTACTCTTCTTAATTTGCTCTTTCTTCTTTTCAACATTTTTTTCCTTCTTCTGCTTCGCCGATTTATTCTGATTGGTTCCTTTTCCAGAGTTGCAGATGTTTTCTTTTTTCTCTTGCCACGCCTCATTACTGCTGTCTGCCATTTCGACGACAACATTACTGGCCGAAATGTCAATATCGCTGCTGGAATCTGAGTCATCATTAAGAGCATCAGCGCCCATTTCAACAACATCGTAGGATTTGTCTTCCCATTCCTGAAATTAAACGAAAACAGAAATGATCAAAATCTAGACCTATTTTATTCGAGAGTAAAAAAAACCGTTGCCTTCCAGTGCAGGCACTACTACTTGTTAGAATCTGATATTTGAAAAGCATCTGTTCTTGTCGTTTCATTTTTCAAAAGTTTGTTTTCACACAAAAACAGGATACATATAGCTATTGCCTTTTTATTTATTATTTGCAACTGCAATTTGCATAACATGTGCTTTCAAATGGTACCAAGTTTTAGATAGATAGATAGATAGATAGTAGGTCTGCTGCTTTCAAAAGGGACCAAGTTTTATGGAAAAATATTGTTTTTAGTATTTTCCATTAATTTAAAAAGAAAGTAATTTTCTCATTTATTTCAATATATTTTTGAAAATCTTAGCACATACTGTCAATCTGGCCGCGGCATAGCCAAAAGTAACAAACTAGTTCTGTCCCACTCTTCCTCTTCAGTTTCAGTTTCCCTGCCCTTATAACAGCATTGTGTCCAGTCTAGGTAGTATTAGAAGCATTTAGGTTTATAAGTAAAAGTTTTTAGCAACATTATTAATGAAGTGTGTCCTGTTCTAAGGTTCTCTTCTTAAAATAATGATTGTTTCATTAGTAAATGATTTTAGCAACATTGATAATTTTTTTTTTTTTTTTCTTAATTTATTTTTATTTGATACCAATTTAACAAAAAAGTAACATAAGGAAAGTTTCCCCTGCCGCGAGCAAGCTCGAATGGCAGGTTCACTAAAATATAAATTAACAACAAAGAAATAATAATGAAGTAAAGATAACAAAAATATGAAATAAAATTAAAATCATAATGAAAATTATAAATTATAAAATTGTTAATGTTATTAATGAAAAATTATCATTAAAATTATTAATGAAATGTGCCCTGTTCTAAGGTCCTCTTCTTAAAATAATTGTTTTATTGGTAAATAATTTTAGCAACATTAATAATGAAATGTGCCTTGTTTTTAGGTTCTCTTCTTAAAATAATGATTGATCACATAAAAAAAACTGTCGCGTATTTTGGCGCATTATGTGGTAAAGCTCATTTCACGAAAGAAGGCTGATGACGGATCATACGGCTTGCTGCCCAACGACATGTTTGCGTTTTTGCACTTGTGCAAAAACGCCAACTTGTCTCTGCGCAGTAAACAAACCCATCTATCATCGGCCAACTTTCGTGAAACGACCTCTCCATACGTTTAAAAAGAAAAAGCTACAACTGATTACTTACAGATTCTAGTTTTATAACAGCTATTTCAGAGACTGATGATGGATCTGGAAGAAACTTTGCTCTGTAAGACTCAAAATCGACGACCGAATCCTTGTTCTGCTCGAGATCTTCGAACATGGATTGTACACTGCTACATTGTTTGGCAAACTTATCAAATCGGCACACATTTTGATTGCACTCATTACAAATACGTTGAGGGAGGTTCAAGTTGTCTTTCAACTGAAAAATCAGAGATTTACGAGATATATAAGTACTAATTACTGGAAATTAATTGGAAGATCTTCCAAATAATGAGATACATAGATGTAGAGTCCGATAGGAACGATAGGAATTATTTTTTTTCCCAATGAGGAGCAGGAATTTCCAAGTAAAAGTGCATTGGAGTGAGCGGCTATTTTTCTTACTCATAGTACACAATGGACTAAGATGGAACATGGAATGGTTGTGCGGAGCAGCCCTTTTCATTTGTTTTCTGAAATGGAACTTCAGCGTTTAAAAGTCAACAAATCAAGGAACTCGAGATTCAAGCAAAATGGAAGGAGATTAAGTATATCTCAGTCAACCACAAGTAAACACAATCAGTGGACCGACTTGTCAGCTTGATTAATATATTCTATTGTGCCTAGATGGAACGCTCAGGTACCGTAGTTAAAGAAATGTATTTAGTGTTTCATCGAGTTCTGCGAAACCGAATTAGCCTACAAATAAATCAGATTTGGTTCAGAACTGCAGCCTGACGGAGATTCTTCCACAAAATATTGGACTTGGCATTTGAACAGCCTGCATGAAAATTTCAGCCACTTTATCATTGTTAAACAAGAGCTACTGGCCTTGTAAGGCTGCTGTTGTGAAGAAAACCGTAGAGCTGTCAAGTTCAACATTTTCTGGAACAACCTGTATCAAAATATTCATTAATAAAACAGTCTTTGTCAAATCCTGGCACTTGAAATGCGTCGGTACAAATGTGCCTAGCGATCTGGTAACATCGGAACTGGCGCAATTTTTCACGCTCGGAAACTAAAAACAACTCTTTAGGTAATTAAAAGTAAGTGGTTCAGCGATAGTGAACCAACTTGCTGCAGAATTTATTTGAATTTTGATGCACCTTCATAGTGAAAGTTTACATGATTGCGATGAATCTGCAATTGTTGGAATGAAAGTGGAATTCGATGATTGGAGGTTTTATCATCTGCGAGACCAATTTGAGTATTGGGTTCTCACAGGGAGCGGTGCTACCGTAAGTACTGTATTAAAACGCATCGGTGAGCAGTTAGTTTGCGTAGAGTCTCGACTCGTTGCTAATCAACCTCCCACCGATGCAGTTCAGAAGCAGGCACCTTTACGTGTCAGAACCTGATACTCAAAATGGTCCTGCTCAAGAAATGCAGCCGGGTGTGTAGGTGATTAACAAGACGTCAACAAATTTGGAAAGAAAAAGTTGTGCGGTAAAACAGCACTTTCGCAAACCACTCTCTCATTGGCGCATCTCTTGGCGTGTTTCAATATTAATCGTAAATCTTTCAAACTTGCGCTCCAGAAACGCCCAGTTTTGTGGCTTTGTGGAAGGATATTGGCAACACATATTGCTCAGTCACTTCATAGAGACTTTATTTACAAGGATAAAAGAGAGTATGAGCTTTAAATAAGAGCGAATAATACAATTTTGGACTTACCCTCAAAGATAAATACTTCTGAATAGAGTTCAGCAGCACATTGACTTCCTCACTCTCTTCCGAAAAATTTAAAGCATCATCGGAAGATTTGGCACAAAGACGGCACCAGGCGGACCACGGTTCTTTTTTAATGATTCTCATTTTGATGAAATTTGTTTACAAAGTACTAAGAGAATAATAGCATACCTGTAAACTGACTGTCACTTCAAGCTTTTTGCTTTCATTTATCTAAAGTTTTCTCTGCAAACTGCAAGCCTTCAAACTCTTCGGATCAAAACAACCCATCCCCTCCCTTCTTTACAAACGACAGATTTTCAAGGTTAGAAGAGTTTGAGCGGTCTATTTGAATCATGATATATTATGCTCATTACGCCATTATTGCCTTAGCCGTAATGCTGTATTGTTGCTGTATCATACACAGCAATACTAACTAAGTAGCAATAATAATTTAATGGGCTATGCAAGCTAGAGGGAGTCGAGCGCGGCTCAGCGCGGCTGGATGCTTCTTGTGATTAATTATTACTCGCAGATGGATTAGAAATATCAGATTCTGCTAGGTATGGGATGAAGAGAACCGACGAATTTTATGTTTTTTTTTATTACTTTTCAAAGATTATGATGTTAACCAAAGATGATATCATGAAGATTATGTCAAGATTATGTTTGCCGTTGTATTAATAAAAGCACTTGGTGTTCTCACAGAATAAACACGGTTCACTCTATATGGCACTCGTTATTGCACGCGCGTCAATTGGGGGGGGGGGGGGGGGGCAGGGTGGGCAAACCCCCCCCCCCCCCCCCCCGAAGCCGGCTCTATGGCTCTTAAATTTTATTGATGAGAAAAAAAAAGTCCTCAAATTTTTTGCCCCCCCCCCCCCCCCACCCCAAGCCGACCCTATTAAAATTGTATTGATGAGCAAAAAAAAAAAAGAGTTCATATCAGATTCAGATTTTTTGCCCCCCCCCCCCCCCCCCCCCCCCCCAAGCCGAACTTGAAATGACGCCCCTGCGCTATTGCCAATAACTTACCGGCCAAGATCCGCAATCAAGACAGTGCGCTTTTAGATTTTTTGATTAATAATTTTATTTATATAATTTTTACTCTTGATTGGGAATGTGGAGGTGATGCAAAAGATATGAAAACCCTTTAGGGCGATCGATTCCATTTGCCAAGCTGAATCGATAGAGGGGTCACACGGGGGGTTTTGGTGACATCATTTTTTTGTCCATTTTGAAGAGTTATGAGATGCCATTCATGAGTGAAAGAGCCTCAGATGCAAAAGATAAGCAATCAGCGCCGGATTTATTACACTTTTGCCGCCCATCGGCCATCCGACTATTTGTGAAGTCCACGCTTCCTGGGGGTCTGAGGGGTCTAGGGCGCGTGCCCCTCCAGTTAGGTGTCTTTCCACCGGCAATTTTTGAATTTTTACCTCCTATAAATGCAAGATTACACGATTTTTTTTTTTTTAGAAAGTTTTCCCTATTCTTTAGACCCGAAATTGATCAGATTTTCGTGTTGATAACAACGTAGTCAATGTACAGCGTTGTTTTGAGCACAAAAATCAGCACTAAGCCTGATCTCCGATGAGATGCGCAAGGCTACGCAGTGACGCACCTTTGAGGAGTCGAACTACACGCGAAGGATGTTATCTTTCGACAGCTTTCATTAAAAAAAAAAAAAAAAAAAAACCTAGGAAAATTTGACGCTCTCAGAAATCTGCCGCCGTGGGCCACGGCCCATGTGGCCCATGCCTAAATCCAGCGCTGGGATGTAGGCAGGCTCAAATGTACCATGTCAACTTTTCAATCTTGCGTGGACTGATGAGTATTAAGTAAAGTCTGCGGGAAATTTTAATCTTTTCCGGGTTAAAATTAGAGGATTAATATTTGATCCGTTGAACAATGTGAGAAACTCTCTTAAACAATGCATACTGAAGTGGATGTTTGAAAGGTAAGTTTTGAGGATACTAATGACTTTGACAAGTAGGTATTGATTCAAGGTATATGGAAGAACAGGTATGGACAGGAGGCGGAGCCTATCTCAGTAGGTGACGGCTACGTCACAGATGTTCTAGACGGTCGCGATAAAATTCGCCTACCGTTTCAAACTATCTCACTCACTCTCCCATGATCCCCATCTGTCGCTACTGCAGTAGGTGACGGCTACGTCATCGCCAAAGCAAGCGTGTCGTCATCATTTGGCGGGAAAACTCGAGAGCCCCTTAAACCCCGCCTCCTGTCCATACCTGTTCTTCCATATACCTTGGTATTGATTACTAAAAAATCATGAAGTACTGGACACGATCATATCAATTAAATACTTCACGAGAATTTATAATGAAATGTTACAGTGATTTTTCGGAACCAGCATGCGACTGGTATTGCTGAAATTCAATGCTTTCTTAAGTCAGATCGAATGCTCGATGCAAAATGCATCAATGCTTTTAGGTATCGAACACTCACAATGAGGCGATACTTTGAGGCGTCAGTATCGGTATCAAAGAATTGACAGCTATACTTCTGATTTGGTCCATGGGAAGAGGAAGTTGGAAAATGGATGAGGCTCTCAGCTTTCTTCCCCTATCCACTCTCCCTCTGAAAACATAATTATTCTCCCTAGAGTCCCTATATATGAAATTCTCCCAAGTGTAAATTACGACGCTCGACTGCGCGACCCCGATTTTTTAAATATTGCGCCACAGCGTAATCTCGATGAGATCTCCAACCTCACCAACCACCATCAAGTGCGCAGCAAACACCGGTGAACCGACATAACCTCTTCGACCGCATTGCGCATTCGGCATTGTGGAAAATGGAGTGATTTGTGATAGTGGTAACTCGTGGTCTGCCGGTATTCATCACTTGAATTTCATCACCTTCATTACCGGAGCAATTCAGCTGAAACTCATGTTCTTTCATTTCCGCCCTTTTTCACGATCCATGATCGAGTAGCACTTAGTATCCGTCCGGTTGTTTGCGTTTTACTATCAAAGTGTAAAGTCACAGTGTCCGTGAGTAAATTCATTCATTATTCAAGGCCCACTTCGTTACCTCTAGACCCTCGATCATTGACCATGTCTTGGCTTTTTGGTATACGCTCTGATCCTCCCGCAGCTCCTGTAGATTTTTCTCAGTTTGCGCCATCCGCGGGAGGCTCAGGTGATGGAGGAAGCAGCGGTGGAGGCGGTAGTGATGATAAGAAGAAAATGGAAGCGTACAGATTCGACTCGGCAGCGTTGGAAAGGGCAGCTCAGGCCGCAAGGGAACTAGAATCATCAAGTAAGTTTCCCAACACTTTCATGCTAGATTCTAAGGCTTTCGAATGAAGGAGACGGAACATTTTAAACGAACTGTCTCTTATCAAAATTTAGTGGAGCTTGAGTAACGCAAGTATGGATGTAATTATTGAAGCGACTAGCCAGTCTATCTGTCAATACTGCATTTGTATATTTTTGATGATGGTGTGCTGTTGTAGGGCAAACTACTCTGTGTCATTGGTCGTTTCAGAGAAGATCGGACTGACAGATCTAAGTGTCTCATGGAAACATCAGCGCCACCCCCAGTGATATATGATGTCAACATCCTGTAATATGTTGTTATCAGAGGTTAAATCAGATAGGTCAGTTTCTTTTCCTGTTCGATGCCCATCGATCGATCAGGAAGGATCGCAATCCAACCGTTTCTCTCAAAATTGATGGAGCCAGATGGATTCCATCCAAGGCCTAACAGACCAGCGGCCTTTGAATATTTATAGAACAGATTGGCTAAGCTTCTTTGTTTACGTCTATGTTTGCAAATTGGGAACTTTCAAACCTCTCAAATCAAAATTGTACTTTCGGGAATCGTTAGAAACGCTTTGATTGACAGATGGATCCAATCTGTGCCCAATGTAAGAAATTCCCAATGGATCAATGCGGATGGGAAAAGTAATGCATCTAAGGCAAGTTGAGTTTTAAGAATTGACCTTTAGCAATGACTGTGTCCTAAAATGCATCCAGCTGCATTGGTTCAATGATTCCAGATGTAATTGTTGCTAACCAGCTACTAACTGACACATTCTTTACCTTAATGTAACTTCAAATGGTCGACGTCCATTGTCGAATCCTGATACTCAACTGGTGTCGGCTCTATGATGGTAAATCTATATTATAGAATGCCCCAGAAAAGATTGGACTTGACAGTTTGATGGTTTTTACGAAAACATTGGCTTCAAACCACCATCCTTATTGGTCAGCAGCAATAGAATCATGATTTTTTCATCGAAACCATGCAGTTGTCAAGTCCAACTGTTCTTTGGACAGCTTAATGTATGATGCAATTGCAACTAAAATTTCATTTTATTCTTTCTGCACAATAAGCCAGGCAGCAATAGGTAGACTCCTCTGCAGAGAGCTGTGAGATTTTTTAGGGATGACAAAGAAACCGTAAACCGCTGCTGCAAATTCGGAGCTCCGGTGTTTCTGATGCCTAAAGAGCCGTGAAATTTTTTTGGGATGACAGAACTCGACGAAAACCGCGTTTTGCTGGCAAAGTAGACGTTTTGTACAAGGTAGATTAAATCTTTAAATCTTCAAATCTTTAATCTACCTTGCGTTTTCTACGGTGCCTACATTTTGTTACGTTTCTTCTGACTCCGGATTACTAAAATAGTATACTTGTCTTGAGTATACTCTAACTAAAATACGATGATTATTTTGTGTTATTTTACATCTAGCTGCTGCTGTCAATCATGGATGAAAACATTGAAAATACTGTTCGGAAGTACATATTTTTTCAAATTTTCATGTGTGAATTCCATTGTGAATTCAGTGGCGATAGCGATCGTTTGTAAATTTTCCCAACACACATCAGAAAAGAAAATAATTACATGACGATTTGAGAATTTACGGGTTGTTTGTCATCCCTAAAAAAATCTCACTAAATCTTAAGTAAAATCTTGATTGTCAAAATTAAAAGCCGTGTGTGAGATTCGAACTCCTGACCTCAAAATCAAAAGCATAACAACACACCCGCTGCGCTAGCGCTTGCGTCATGCCAGCGGACATCAGTGCGTGTCGAAAATATAATATATAGGGCAACAAAATGGCACTTGGTAGTTCAGACTTCCGCTGCTAGGTGTCACGCCTGTTTATGACCACCGTTGAGCAAGACAACACACATCGCCGAAGTTTCTGTCATCAGTGTCATCCCAACTTTTTTCACGGCTCTCTGCGTATCGTAAAAACCGGCAGTATTTGGGGTAATGTTTTGAAAAGGGTAGCAAAGCCATCTGCTTGAATGGAATTTGAAATCTACCAATTTTCACTCAAATTTTCTTAATATTACCAGAAAAGAAGCAAAAATTTACTTAAATCAAAAGTTAGCCCTTCTCTGGTAGTTAGTTTTGCGGTTTTGCTTCTGTAGGAAAATTTTCTACTGGCGCTCATGCATCTGTATTCTTGTAATCAAATGTTTATTGAATGTAGATTTCAGAATCTAATAAGATCCAAGTTACTAATGAGGTGCAAAGCATCTCTAGAATGTAGATTGCATCATTTTAATACTGCAATTTCCGAAAACAAAGGGCCATTGGTGGCGGCTTGTTCAATTTAGCAGCAATGTTTTGCCCCCATTTGAATTAATTAGAGTCTCTGTATATCAAAGAGTCTCGCCACGAGAAGCATGAAAAAGAAGAACCTCTAAGGAGGCGTCCACTCTGATTGGTTGGGTTTGCTGAAGGGGCGTGTACGCCTCTCGGTGGGTGCGTTCCAATGGTCTTCTTATGGAGAATAACACAGAACGCCTCCTCGAGCTCCGTGACAGCCTAAAATCTAGCAGCCAATGAGAATCAGAACCTCGTATGGCGAGACTCTTTGATATATAGGGACTCTAGAATTAATTAGTTAATTGTTTTACGTAGAATCAAATGGAGGAAAGACATGGATGTCAGATCCTTCGAGCTGCCATTGAATAGGGCAGACCCTCAATTTTTGTGAATCTGTCCAAGATTCTGTCTCTGTTTAAATGATTAAATATTGTCACTTATGTTTGTATCAGTGCCCTTTGAAGTCAAATTTTCTAAATTTTATGATGATTCAATGGAACATTTAAATGATTAATAAAAATGACGCTTTTCTGCCCTGTAGAACATGCGAGAGAAGCACTAGAACTGACGAAGCTTCAAGAGTCAACTAAACAAGCAGAGTTTGCGGCGAAAGTCAAGGAGTATGATGTTCATATTGAACAATCTAAAATTGAGCAGAAGCGCGTCGAAGGTGATGAGAAACGGAAATCCTTGCAAGAAGAAACCAAGCAACACCAGGCAAGAGCTCAGTATCAGGACCAGCTTGCCAGGAAAAGGTATGCACCATCATCCTACCGCAGAATAATGTAAAAAGTTTAGAAGTTCTCTGAACATGTGAAGTTTCGTTTACTTCGTCCATCTTTGGCTTTCCTTTTTGTCTTAGTCATTCCACTGTATTGGCCCCATCTGCAACTTTTCAAAATCTAGTTTTTTTAAACTCTTAACTTGATTTTTTTTTTTCTTTTTTTTTGTGAATGGAAGGGTAAGATATCATACATTCCTTACCCAGTTAATCACTCCAAAGTTTAGAATGAAAAATATAGTTCTAAAATGTTGCGGGTGGGATAGTTTTGGTGGAATGACCCCCTACTGTTTTGATTAACTGGTAGCTCAGACAAAATTCTTTATTCCTAGAAAACATCTCAGTCTTAAGCATCGTAGAAGTTGAAGATTCCACTGAATCAATGCTCTCGTGTGGTTTCCTGAAAAGCCGTGGGGAACCAAGTAAAGTTTTTTAATCTAACTAGCTTCTCATGTTCGCAAATATTAGCTTTAATCCTTACCACTCAATACTCATATGTTGGACGTGATCCAACACGAAAGTTCACTTCTCCCGAGGTCATTTGTGGGACTCCATCCGACTTCTCCGACAAGTGCAGCGCTCTAGCAGACATTGAAAGAACTAACCTAGTGTGTCATATGTTTTATTCTAACTGTACCTATTCTAATCTTTTTGAATTTTTTTAATAAGAGGTAAGGGTTTAAACACTCGAGTCTCAGAAAATTAAACTGGAGGATTTTTAGTAATGTGACAACAATACTTCTTCATTTCTTTTTAATGAAATGGTTGCTGAATTGAATCAAACCCTGAATATGCTTGAAGTCTGACAATGTAAAGAACCTATTAATAGTCAATACGCTAAGAAAAACTTGCTACGGATGGAAGATAAAGAAGATGATGATGGAAAAAAAAAAAAAAACTGGTGACAATCAGGCCCGTCACATCTAACTCCCGGGCCCTGGTACCAACTGGGCTTTCGGGCCCCCTTTTGGTGGGTCCTGGGTAGGGGTCCTGGCGCCGGGCCCCTCTGACGCCCGGGCCCTGGACCTGTGGGTCCCTTGCCCCCCCCCATGAGACGAGCCTGGTGACAATCCCAATTTGATATTTAGTCGACCATGATTTTTATGCATTAGTCTTAAAAAAATTTGAAGCAGAATACTTACTTTTTTTTAACTTTTATTCTTTATTTTTATCTATTTACTTAGGTGTTTGTTTATTTTTTTGTGATGCAGATATGACGATCAGTTGCTTCAACAGCAAAGAATGAATGAGGAAAACCTTCGGAGGCAAGAAGAATCTGTAGCAAAACAAGAAGCTATGCGGAAAGGTTTATTTTTTTTGTTTGTTTTTTGTTTTGTTTAGTTATTTTTTTTTTTACATTGTTAAAAACAATGCTTCGTTTTCATCTTCAAATGCATGCTAATCTCATGGAGCAAAAAAACATAGGCACTCAAAAAAACATAGGCACTCACACCAAAACTTGTCAAGGACCAATCCTCATAAGCTCCTCTGAGAGCAAGTTAGGCAGATGGACGTATTATCGCTTGTTCTCACTCGGATTAATAGCCCTATTATTTCTTCACTGGGAGCCACATTTTTTTTATAGCTTTGTTTCGATTGTAACACCTGCAACGTACAGTACTGCGCGCTTTGTGGTGCAGCTTCCTGTTTATTATGATCGATTCATATATTAAAAAATATACGCCCGAGATCAGTAAATAAATTACAAGGGCTGCTGTTCTGATGACTGCAAAATCAAACATTGGTCCAAATGAAAAATGACTTTTTTCACAAGCTGACTATCATTACTGTTACCGGTTTTTATTGTTTGATGTGAAATTGAACCTTTCGAGTTTCCTTTAGCTTGGAACAAATGCAATACAAGTGTAAAACCAATGGACTGCATTACAAATTAAAACAAAATCAATCTCCATCTCATGTACTCTTTTTTTTCTTACCGTTGCCTTATTTTGTTGTCCAGAAACCATTGCGCAAGAGCTAGAAATGCGATCTAAACTAGAAATGAATAAAATAGAAGCTGAACTCAGGAACAAAGCCAAAGTAGATCGTGAGAATCATGACTTAAATCTAGAAAAAATTAGACTGAAAGCAGCCGAACAAAGGCAGACTGTTTTAGAATCTATCAAGTAAGTCGTTGTCATAATCATTTTTACTTATCTTAGCTCAGGTACTCGATTTTTAACTTTTCATGCAGTGCACCTAAAGAACTAGCCCAATTTTTTATGGTTTTCAAAGTCTTCCTGAAGTAAAGGCATTGCTTGAAAAAAACGAATAAAAGTGCGTGGTGTGCTAACTTAGAACAAAAACACAAAACCTTTTTCATTGCAAATATTTTTGATGAAAAGATTGTACATATAACTATTGATGGAAGATCTTAAAACCCTGAAGATACTTGATGCCAAGTCTTGTGCAAAAAACATTGTTTTTTACCCATCTTCTGAAAGGCTTTTTATTTTCAATCTTTCAGTGTGCTGAAAGAGGATGGATATAAAATAAAGTGAAACCAATTAAAGAAATACAATTTCATGTTTTTCTTTCCATAATTTTTTGTCCACAGAACTGCAGGATCAGTGCTTGGTAGTGGGGCGAAAGCCTTGTTAGAAGACTGGGATAAAATGTTAGCGGCTGCTGGAGGTCTTACCCTAATCGCCGCTGGTGTATACACAGCTCGATCAACCACTAGTGTTGCAGCTCGTTATATAGAAGCACGATTAGGTAATTAAATCTAAACCATGCTATGAAAAATTCATATTTTATCATACCTTTTTTTGTTTTTTTTTTCCGGTCGAAGAATGCTTTTATAGCCTTCCTCTCTGATGGTCGAGAGGGGCATGTGAGACTCCTCCACTCGGAACTGGCCCTACTCACAAAAACTCCTGCCGCTCAGGCTTCTGTTCTACGGACAGAACAGAGGCACCGAGTTGACACCCCCAGCCAGCAGGAACTGTTAGGCATTACTTCAACTATCTGAGGTAGCTCCTTAAGACGAGCCGCCCGTCATCGGCTCACCTTGCACTGCCTGTTCTTCCGGTGCCTGTTCCTCCGTGGTCGCTTTCTGGAGTAGTACAGATTGGATAAAGGTCTTAACTGCTCGCCAGTGGATGAGACTTCTTAACATTAATTGCACGATGTTATCCGGTGTAATTTTTTCGTTCTTTTCTAGTTCCACAATCCTTCGCTCTTCCATCCACTGGGCCCATTCATAGAAAGTTTGCTGCGTGGTATCCACTTGTCCTCAATAACTGCAAAGATTGCTTTCAACAACTTTGAATCAGGCCAAGTATGCGATGAAGTTTCCATGTGCCGTCAACAGTTGGATCAAGTAGAAATCAACCTCACCTTGGAGTCGATCCACCCACGATCTATCAACCGGGATGAGTCGTCCGTGCAAGTGTTTCCAATTGTAGATTAATTAGTCCACATCACCATAATGTTGACTAATTACACGGACTGTAATTAGAATGATTTCCGTAAAACCCAAGACTTTTCAATGTTCGGGATGATGTTTTAATTTCATCTGATTTCACGTGGAGCCAGTTCTCATAAGTCAAGGGCAGTCTACGTTGCTTCTTCTTTTTAATTAGAAAATTAAATCTTTGTGTCAGCTGAATAGTGATTGCTGACAAATCATTTTCTCAAGCTAATTCTTGGTCTTTTACATTTTCTAGGAAAGCCGTCTTTAGTCAGAGAGACATCAAGATTCTCATTCTTAGAAAGTCTGAAACATCCAATTAGTTCCGTTCAAAAAATGCGTCTAAAATCTTCCGATGCTTTGTCCGGTGTAGTCCTTGCTCCAACTCTTGAAGAAAGACTGAGGTTTGTGCTTGCTCTTATTTAAACTTGTGCTATAATTCATAGCCGTAGCCTGGATATTGTCTTTCTCCCTCTTAGCCCATTTGAACGCATGTGTAAGAAAAGGATGGAGTTAGGGGCTGTCGCGTGACTTCAGCCCCTGATTCTATCCTTTTCTAACACATGCATTTAAATGAAGAAAGAGAGAGAAAAACAATATCATAAGTGGCGGTAGCCACCAGGCCAAGTTCTAGGCTACGGTTATGCCTTAATTTAAGACTCAATGCCAAACTAATTAATCACTTCTAGATGATGGTATCAAGTCATATCAACTTTGCCAGTTCAGCCATGTCACACTGTTACAGCCAGTTGGAAACCAACTCAGTTCTAATTCTGCTTCTCAGAATCAGCAACAATGCCTTAGATTTGTCAAATTAATTTAATCACAGGTTCGGTTAGAACCAGCAAATGATTTTTTTTTCTCTCTTCTATCCTACTTTTTTCTTTCATCAGTGGAATGATTTTTTAAGAATATTTTTACTATATCGAATTGAAAGCTTTCCAATTCTAACTTTAGAGGTGGCTCATTCTGATACAATCAAGAGATCCATGGATACAGGAATGGACCTGTTTAGTGTGACATCAAGAAAAAAATAGGATCCAAGCAAATTCTCCATCTCACTTGCTCTCTTGGGTTTTCCCCACAAGAAACAGTATCCAAATTTTCAATTGTAAATTCGTGCCAGTGAACGACAAGTTCTCTCAGAATTTATTACATCATTGGATTCGACGTACCTTAAAATATAATCTCGTTGCAACAGCATTTTCAAAACATCACGCATTAATTTACAATCACAGTTATATCGAAGAAAGTCCTATGTTTTGTCCTTGTCTCATTCACAGTTTCCTATGGGCACAAAATTCTAGGATATAGGCCCATTGGCACCATCACACCATGTGTTATACCTCAAACAACCTTCGATACGAAGAGAGGTTAGGATGATTGAGTGACAAGGCAATGATACTCCCAAAAGAGACTGAGTAAGACAAGAAAAAAATGTGGAACATCTTTCGGTATAACTGTGATTGTAAATACACTAGTGATCTTTCAGTAATTATGTCGGAGTGATTAGATACTTTAAGGTACGTTGAAACTAATGGTGCAGTAAAATTTGAAAAAAACTGGTCGTTAACTAGCATGAATTTGCATTCAAACATTTGAATCTAATGGGGGATGGTGAGAGGGGGGAGGGGGTAAATTGGTGCTAGGATCCAAGATTTGAAAAATTGTCCTTTTATTGCTTGATCATATCTTATTGACCAGGCTTGCTTCAGGAATTTACCAGTTGATTGTGGCAGCATGACATAATGCGCCGAACCGGTTTTATCTGAATCATTGTCACATTTAGCTTAACTATTTTTTATGTTCAAAAAACGGAAAAAATTTCAGTTGCTGTCTCTTTTTCGAATTTTTCAGAGATATTGCCATAGCCACAAAAAATACAAAACGTAACAAAGGAATGTTCCGTAATATTCTAATGCACGGACCACCTGGAACGGGTAAAACCATGTTCGCTAAGGTAACTTTCCATTTCCTTCCATAACTATTTCTTTTATATCTAGTGAGAGTCGATAGTAATTCATGAAACATTTCTTCAGCTGTAACTAAATTATCTTTGATTCCAAGAAATGTAGAACAGCATTTAAAATTATTTTTGACCATATTTTTGGTGTTTTTACAACGAGGCATAAGTCCATCCAACGTTTGAAAATCTCCAATTACAGTTTCTTTCCCCAATGGTGAATTGGTAATCTAATCTTTATGAAAATTTCCACAAAACTTTCAAAATTTATACCTGAAATTAGGAGAAAAAATTAGGAACATTCATGCATAAGTTTTTCTTTAAAAAATAAAATAATTTGAAAAGATTAACTTTCATATCTTTGTAAAAAAAAAAAAAAAAAAAAAAAAAAAAAAAAAAAAAAAAAAAAAAAAACTGACAATATGTTTGTCATTTTCGTCTAGCATCAGGGAAAACCTTGAACTTTAGGAAATTTTATTCCATCTGGGAACATATGGAACTATCAGGGAATTAAGATTATACTTAAGTCAGTTTTATCAAGGAACTTGAATCCAAAACTTGGGGACTAAATCAGTGTAACAATTTTCTTGGAAGTATCCTACTTGATGAAGTTTGAGGCTGCAAATATGTTAAAACGTTTACTGCGAGATGATTTAATTACATCATGGAAAAATCATAAATTTTCATGGGGAATCTTAAATTAGGGAAAAATAAGGGAATGGGGCAGTTGCAAGGGTTTGAATTTTTTTAATTTTTATGAAGAAAATGAAAGTACTTGAAGGGCTGAGAATGAAGATGCCTTTGGTTTCTATTTGAGTCCCATTGTTCCAGAGATGAAATTTTGGCCCAAATTACTTTCTTTTTAAATGAGAATTCTGCGTAGGGACATCACTCTGCACTTGATTTTGTACAACTTTACATGTGTGTTTTTCCAAAACCGGGATACTTAGGAAAAAACCAAAGGCACCATTCTTCTCAGCCAGCTCATCGAGTACTATCATTTTCCATAGAAAACACAAAATTTCAGATCCTTGCAACTGCCCCATTGGAAAGTTCAAAATTGCTGGACACCTTGAAAGCTCATACTAACGCAACGGATGCTTTAAATTCTCTAGCTGTCAGGCTTACTGGGACTTCATATTAAGTGCAAAAGCATCTCTGAAATACATATCAAATTTGAGTTTGTTTTAAAATCTAAGTGTTTCTTGTCAACAGAAATTGGCCACTCACTCTGGAATGGACTATGCTATCCTTACTGGAGGGGATGTTGCTCCGATGGGCAAGGACGGTGTGACAGCTATCCACAAAGTTTTTGACTGGGCTTCGAGTTCTCGAAGAGGACTTTTGTTGTTTGTTGATGAAGCTGATGCATTTTTAAGGAAGCGTAGCTCGGAAACAATTAGTGAAAATCTAAGAGCAACGCTGAACGCATTTTTATACAGGACTGGCGAACAGTCTGACAAGTAAAGTATTTTTTCTCTCTTTCGCATCTGAACCGAATCATGTCTTTTTTTTTCTAGACATTCCTTGATGTTGACTATTTGTAAATTTTTCTGACGAGGAGTTCTATTGTACAAATTGATTTCTTTGATTACTCCACGCATGAAAAAAAAATTGACGCGAGTTTTGAAATAATTTTCTAAGATTTGAGAGATCAAAAGAAAAGGGGATCATATGGGGGTACAAATCCAAAGTCCTCCCGGTTCGCGAGGGCTGGATCCGCTACTAGTTTTTTCCCTTCAAGAAAACAGTTGTAGAGTCTGTGAAATTCAGAGATAAAAAGAGATGGAGCATGAACTGACCGCAGCAGAGGTACGCTGAATTCTCGCGGATTCACCAAAACAACAGTCAACACCCTTCTGATGTTGCAGGATGTTGAATGGTGAGCACTCTCCTCTTTACTTCCCAGTTCATCCCCCCCTGTGTTTTTCGAATGTCACCATGCCACACCCTGCGACATCAGAGCGGTGTTGACTGTTGTTTTGTTGAATCTTCAAGAATTCAGCGTGCCTCATATATATTTTAGCGTTGTGTTCCATCTCTATTTGTCTCTGGTGAGATTCCTTGAAAGAACTTTTAGGTTAAAGACCTAAACTTTTGTATGCATTTGCTCAGTGAGGATACCCTGCGTGGTGGGAATGACTCATCAAATAAGTGTTCTCTGTTTGTGTATTGATTAATTTGACTTTTCTCAAATGTAACTCGTGATCTGTTTTCAGGTTTATGCTAGTGCTAGCCAGTAATACTCCAGAACAATTTGATTGGGCTGTTAATGACCGTTTAGATGAAATGGTTGAATTTGATCTACCAGGTTTAGCGGAACGAGAACGGTTGATTCGTCTGTATTTCGACAAATTTGTACTCCAACCAGCGACTGAAGGTCAAAAGTAAGTCCTCCTCCATTCCTCTACTTACGATTTTTTATTTCTGGAAAGCAAGGGAATCTTACGAAGTTGAGTTTTGGGGTGCAAGAAGGGCTCTTGGAAAACCCAATTTTTATATTTCAATGTTAGAAACAGGTTTGTTATGTTCTGGAAAAACTGGGGAAACAAGGGGATCTGAAGGGTCTAAGAGAAGCCAGGGAAAATATAGGGAATTTTAGTATCCCTGGAATTTTGTCTCGCTTAATTTTTTACATGCAAAGATCAAAGACAACAAATAGCCGTCTTTTTTTTTGTCCACAATGATTTTGCGAAAGCGGACTGTGAATGTATTGTGGTCTCGGCCTACAAAGTCACGTGGTTTCACAGTGTCGATTGCGCACTGTGCATGATATCCTCTCCGTCCAAGATGGTTTGCGTGTTCCATACCATGTGTACGGTTGTGGTCCGCAATCGCTCGCAGCAGTGCTACCAGCCTGGGAAAAGAGAAATCCTGCAGTGTTTTTGCCTCAATAAGCTCCGCCCATTCACAGTCATCCACAAAATAAAAAAACGGCGACCGTGGACTACAGCGGTCCAAAGCGGGCGATTGTGGACATGACAAAAGACTGCTAGTGAGAACTGTTCATTTAAGAAAATCAAACGTTAGTGGGGGAGGGACTACTAATCCAATCTCTACGAACCGTCACGATGATGACTACCTACCTGACATTCTTCTGTTTGTTGCTATCGCTACGTTCATCGTTCGTGTTCAAAAATAGCTCTAATTGACAGCAACTTAGTTTTGAATTATATGCTTTGTTGCCTAAAATGTTTTGTGATCATAGGAAAATTTTCAGGGAGAAAGCAAGGTAAACACTGGGAATTTGTAGCAACATTGTAGAACATTCAGTCTAGTTTCTCTCTGAATTGGGTCAAAACTTTAAACTTGATTTTTTTTTGCTATCAATATCAGATTCTCAGGTAAGTAAGCATGCTAATAAGTACAGCAAATTTATATTTGAATTAACATTGCTGATACTTTTGCAAAGAAGGAGAGAGAAAAACCTTTTTTTAAAATTTGTACCCCTTTTTCCCTAACAAACATGCTACTACTCAAACTGTTTTGTTCTGATGGGTTTCAAAAAAGACTGAAGCGTTGTTTTGTCATATAAATTTCCAACTTATTTATGACTCGATTTACTGAGCGATTTTCTTTTATTTTCAGGCGACTAAAAGTTGAGCAGTTTGACTACAGTTCAGTTTGTTCCGAAATGGCCAAGCTAACTGAGGGCATGTCTGGTCGAGAAATCGCAAAATTAGGAGTTGCGTGGCAGGCCGCAGCATATGCATCCGAAGATGGTGTTCTCACTCAAAAGATGGTCATGAATCGGTGCTATGATGCAATTAAACAACATGAACAAAAGGTATTTTCCATTTCTATAATTTAATTGCAATTCCATTCTTGATTTTAATTGGAGAATCTTTTGATATGATTGTAATCCAGGTTAAATGAATATAATGTCATAGATGAATAAACCAAGGTAAGGATTGCCGTCTCCCTAGTTCTGCCTGTTTTAAAACCTGTTCGTGTGTTTTGTGAACAGTGCGCTCTAACAGATGTTTCGAAAACTGCTATCAATCCTCGCAAAAAGTCCTCGCCCGTTGCCAGACTTGAACCTGAGTTTTTGATGTGGCGAGTAAGTGCTCTACCAGTGAGCACCTTTGGGCTCGATCGGAAATTGTGCTTTATAAACCATGCTGCTCAGAGACCACTGCAGATGCAAGTAGTTCCGCAAACCGCTGTAAAGCGCGCTAGGATCAGGATTGGTCAGGACTAATAGCAGTCGGCAGTCCTTAGTTATATTTTTGTCTATGATATCATAATGCTATCAGTTGCAAGTAATGAGAATACTAATAAAGAAAAAAAGAATCACTTGTCGAAATTGGTTATAAAAGATATTTAATCATAGTACCGTTTGAAGTAACAGGAATGTAATTGGGGTAAGGTGGGTGGAAAACAGGAGAGGCAAAGTTGCGCACTTTTTGGAGCAAAAGCCCAAAAGTTGCTTCATCAGCTTTTTTCTTTCTCTTTTCTCTAGTTGAAAGCTAGGAAACGTCTTCTCTACTATTTTCACCATTTTCATAAGGCTACGTTACAGCCTTTGATGCATAACTGGGCGGGGCCTACCGGAATTTTAACCCATTGGCATGTCTTTAAATTTCAAAAAAGTTGTTTGGCAACAGCGCTTGTGTGCGATTTTTATGTGAGTAGCGCTCCTAGCAGCAAAACTGCAAAAAATGAGTGAAGCGAGTGAGGCTATCTATTGGAAAATGCTGCAAGCTCTTGAACATTGTTGCTTAGTGGTCGTTGTATTGCTGAGTTACAGGCAGATCGGTATTAACCCTTTGCCTCCTGGCGGCACAAATTTGTACCACCAAATTAACAAGGTTGTCAATGTATTTTTAAAAAAATCACCATGCACACCAAACTTTGAGAAAAGTTCATTTTATTTATTGAGATTGATAACAAATTTGTGAGAAGGGTTTGTAACTGTGCCGGATTTAAAGGGTTGAAAATCATGATGTGACGCCAAAACACGCCAATGTAGTTCACGTCGAAACACGCCAATGGGTTAAGTTGTTATCATAATTTCAATTTATGCAATTTTTGACCCAGTTTGCAAAAAATCGCTCGCCCAAAAATTTTGTTCAATGTCAGATAAAGACCCTTTTCCCTTGCTGGGTCACCTAGACTTTTTAATCTTCTTGAACTAAAGAGATTACCAATTTTTAAATGCCGCCCTCATTTTTTTTCTCTTTTTTCAGGTAAAATGGCAAAGTGAGCAGGAAAGGCAGGAGTCTAAATCCATAACTGCCACTTCATATTCTTCTACGAAAAATAAATCCTCAAAGGTTGCATCCAGTACCTCATCATCATCAGGAGGAAGGAGTTAGTACCATTCTACTACCTGAAGTAAGGATTTTTAAAGTTAAATTTTAACCTTTTAAGTTTCCATAAAAGTACTCATGAAAGTGGAGTGACACAGCTAGCTGCAGTATTTGAACAGGTATTGCTACCGTACAGGTTCAAGACGTGCTCTTTGGTTAACCATTTCCTGCATGCAATTTGAGAGTTGAGTTTTTTTTAGATTTTATTTAAACCCCTCACTGCCCATTTTTTTTTTTTTTTTTTTTAAACTATCATGGATAGCTAAAGCCAGGAGCCAACTGTGTACTATGAAGTGACAAAAAAATGTAGGTATACCTAGCATTCCTGTAACGTAATACCTTCAGTTTACATTTTAGTTCTAAAAAATACCAAAAAAATAAGGAAGATAAATATTTCAATAAAAAAAAGAATTAAAATACTCACTTGCGTGAATAAAACTGCTGAAGTTGGAAGCGTTTCGCGCTGACACTGCCGGGCATCATCAGTGACTGATTGTTATTTGATACTTTGTTCGGTGTTTTGACCCATCGGCAGTTGTTATTCCCCCCCCTCCCCTCCATCTTTCATCTATAGAGTTTACAACTTTGAAGAGAGGGTTTTGAGCACCTCCTGTATCCAAATTGAAGCAGTGGTGTAGAGTGCAATTTGGCAACATTGTGGGAGTTAATTTAACCCCATGTAAAAGGTTGAATGCGAAGGTGTTCACTGAACACCCAGTAGTTTGATCTTTATCGTGGGTTTAAATGGACAAAAGCAGCGTTGCCAAATTGCACGCTACGCCACTGAATTGAAGGTACGATGTTTGTACTTATGAATATACATATTCTTCCAAGCCGTGAGGAGATGTTTGTTGTTTACTCCCTGTAGGAGGGAGGAGGAAAATGGCCATCATGTTTCACCATGCGTTGCATCTAACCTTAGCAATTTTATCCGGGCAAGTGAGTCTTTTTGTTCTATTTTAATTGACCTGTGACCTTTTTAGTGCCTGTGTTGCTTTCCTTTTTTATTAGATTAGTATTTTTTTTAATCTGAAGGTAACATGGTTCAGAAATGCTATTTATCAAATTACTTGGACCATTTTGTTGTGTTCAATGGGGCTCTTGCAAACTTTTGCTACAGGTGACTGAAGAGTTGATTCTTGCATAAAAACCTGTAAAAATGACGTTGAGTACACTGAAAAATCACGATATTCACTCTCAGAATCAGGCTCAACAGCGGAGAGAAGCAGTCATCATGGGAGATTCTTATCTAATTTGAGACATATTTCTGTTTTTCTGTAGAGGAAGTGACAAATTAGACAGGAATCTCCCATGATACCTCCGTCTCTCTGCCATTACGATTTTGCCGTTATAGCAGTTCTGTGAGTTTAATATTGATTTTTAGAATTTTTTAGTGCGATTTTTGTAATTTTCAGTGGTTTTTACATCAGACTGGACTATTTATTTGCTCATAGCAAAAGTTTGCCAGAGCCCCTTTGGCCTATGGATTTCGTCATCCCTGTCAGTTTCATTCTTTCAGAGGCCATAATCATTAATTACGGATACTGCCCAGTACCGAAAAAATACAAAAAGTAATACCCCGCAACCCTACTCTTGCTTGTGTTTAATTTTTGTTTTCTTGGACTTAAAGTATTTTTGTTTTATTTACATTTCTGTCTAATAATTTGATTTTGTCTCTCTATTTCAGGTCATTTCCCAGGCATATAGAACTATGCATTAGTTATATTTCTGTAGTATTCATCATTATCACATGTTACCTGGCGGTTTTTGAAGAGCAATTCAAACTATCGTAATTTACAAGAATACTATTCTATGATTGTCTGAAAAAAGTGTAGCAATAAGTAAGGATATTTTCATCCTTAGACAGTGCCTCTCATGGAGGAAATCTATCTACTTCTGTATCTTATGAAGAGAAATTGTTTAAAGCTAAGTTAACTGCCGGATCTTGGATCTGTCCAATGTCAATCTGTCAAAAAATATTGTCTGTTTTGTTTTGATCAGGTTTTCTGATTGTTGTTCAAACTTGTGTTTGTGGCTACTGTTAAATAGAGTCCCTTGAGGAAAAATCTTACGGATAGTATAGCCATCTTGTTTCATGGAAATTTAAAAGGAGTTGTGAAGGTGGATTCATGATCGAATTCATAGGTTAAGTTAAACAATGAATTCACCGTCATGTTCTTCAACTCGCTGGAATTCTGGCTCCTCTTCCATTTTTTGTTGAGCCTTAATGTTTTTGCCTCCGTGCAAGTGTAGAATCAACAACCAATTTGCATTTGATGAGTGGATGGTCATACTTCCAATCAGTTTTTTTTTCGCTTAGGTCTATTGTGAAGGTGACTGATAAGATTTATCATTCAACAAACCATCTTGTTATTTTCTAACGCATTGTTCCGCATAGCTTTTAGCTGTGGGTCCCTGAGTATTGTTTTGAATGCTATTGTTGAATGTTTTCAAGTCAGACTTTCACTTCTCTTTATCTGGTATCTTCACTCCGAATTTTATTAAATTTTAATTTTTGTAACTAGCAGTGGTGAAGCGTGCCACCTGGCAACGTTGCATTTGGTTCATTAAAACCCACAAAAAATAGTGAACTGTCCAAGGATTGGTGATGACCATGAAATTCGGCTTTTTCTATGGGTTCAAATGGACAAAATGCTACGTTGCTAGATAGCACGCTTTGCCACTGGTAACTAGTGATATGTTGAATAAAAACAAAAGGAAATTAACCTTGAATAAGCCTTGAAACTAAGCATCCTTTTGGAATCGTACTGTGATTGAAACTTTCAAATCAGAAGAGAATCTTTTCTGTCGACATAAAAGCTGATGTTTTTTGAAAGACTCTAAACTGGCAGCACCGTAAAATCTTTGAACTTTTGTTAAGTGAAAATCAAAAGTACCTCTCTTGTATATATTTTTTTTTCCTAGCTGGAAAAATCTAATGATTGGTGATGTAAATACTGTAGTGATTATAGGAAGGATTCCAATTTTTGATCTAAATTTTTTTGTATCGTATCTAGAGAGAAATAAAATTTATCTCTGTTACATATTTTGTCTCGTGATTATTTTCCTCTGGGTAGTTTATATCGTTCCGTGACCCAAATCAGAGCGTTCTGGAATTCCTTGGAGTATTGCACTGGTGCAGAAAGTATTTAAGTATCCTGTGTTGTAGTATAATTATATATATTGGAAATGATTGCGAGGTATTCATAATCTTTCTTGCACCGGTGCAGAAAATATTAAAGTTTCCTGTACTGTAGTATAATTATGTATGTTGGAAATAATTGCTAGGTATTCATAATTTTTCTTGCACTGGTGGAATACTCCGGAGAATTTGAGAACACTCCCAATGTATTTGTTAAAAATTTATTGGATTATTGGGATTGGCACCTATATCTTTAAACTTTAAAAACAAGGGTATTGATGGCGCAAAGAAAATTTAGATTAGTGCCTGACTCATGAACAAAGACTTTCAAAAGTTTGACCAAATTTGGAAACTGTTGTTAAAAAAAATGGGGGTTGATCTCATGATTTGGTAAGATCTCATTGCTTTTCGGGGAGTGTATAAAAAAATTGCAGTGCTGGCCTTCCTGGACCTAGTTAGTGTCCCTGTGTTGGTATGCAAGAGTCAAGCCACACGAGGTTTGACCTCTGATTGGCTGCTGAAAAGTGAAGAAGAAGCCGGGGTCTTTCAAGATCAGAAGGCGCACATGTTTACAAAATTGATCTTTTAAATACACTGTAATCTTGTTTTTTCCAAGTGCGAGACCTCTAACAGGGATTATACAAGATGCGTGGGGCATGGCCAAAAGTGAAGATGAAGCGGTCCATGGGTCTGGTACAGAGCTGCTGTTTTGCGTAGCATTAAATGACATTTTTCAATTCACCGATGATTTCAAAAAAAAAAAAAAAAAAAAAAGAAAAAGAAAAGAAAAGAGAAAAGGTTACACCGTTCAGTTTAGTGTAAGACTGCAACACACGTAAATACTCACATCTGTAATTTTTTCTCAATCGATGGAAACTCCGTTAATTTATGAGAATATCTGCAAGTTTTTTAAAGTCATCGACGACTCTACCGGTTGAGCAAATATTACAAATGCAAGTATTATCATGTGTTACAGTCATACACTGTACTGAACTGTGTAATCTTTTCTCAACCGGTGGAATCATCAGTGAATTGAAAAATTTTATTAATTCTACGCAAAATGGCAGCTCTGGTCTAGGAAGCTCATTGACAAAATTGAGCCTCCTTGGCCTGTGGACTGATTCTTTTTCTTTACTTTTTCCCACAGAAACTCAGGTTTCTTTCATATTTAGGGACTCTAGACCTTGTATATTGCCTACAGTATTTAGCTCACGATTTGGTTTGCCTCTGCTGTGCATATAATCTACTCATTAATGCCAAGAGTATAAGTGAAAATCCAGTTTCCTGAATAGAATCGCAAGATGAAATGCAGAAACGCTACTAGAGCTGAAGTGGAATATAGTCAGCAGAACTCAACAGTTTCATCGATAGACCTTCCGCAGGTTTGAAGGCAGTTTCAGAGTGGAAGAGCTGTCTCATTCTGTGATAAACTTTGATTTTTGCTGAATCGTACTTTTAAACCTAAGTTTTCCTGAGTTCAAACTCAAAGTTGTAATAGTGCTGGTCTATCAGCAGGTATGTGTTGAGTCCCTGTCAATGAAAAAGTTTAGTCATGTGATCAATCGAAGAAAAGAAGTTGCCAAAGCTTCCTTTTAGGTACATGGCGTTTGTGCCAAGGAAGATGTTTATTATTCCTCTGAAAAAATCAAATTTTGCTCCAAGAAATTTAATCGAGAACTTTCAAAACAGTTTGATATGTTGTTTCTTTGACTTAACTCTTAAAAGCTCGTCAATTTTAATTTTGTAATACGCCTTGTTGAAGAAGGCATTCCACCTATCTTCTGGAGAAAAAAGTACAGGCAACGCCAAAAATCAAGCAGCTATAAATTTTTGCATGGCGAGACTATTTAATATACTGGGAGTCTCTGTAACCGCATCAAAATTTCACTTGCCGCAAAATCGAACCGCAAATTTTCAACGCGCCCGATGTCAGATGAATTCCGAGCCGATGGATGGTGGTGGCGAATCGTGGAACCGGTGTCATTTTCACGTGACCTCGTTCTTAATTGACGAGTCCTTGCAAGGTAACCCCAATTTCGTGCTAGCTAGCTACCTTTTCGGTCTTTCATTTTAGTCAAATCCAGTGAATTTAAAAATGTGGCCGTCACTATTCCAAACCGCGAAGTGCGAGCCTTTCGACAAACCGAAATTTCAAAGGTCCGAGGCACCTTCGGTCTACAAACAACTCGTGCCTAGTCGTATGCTCGCGGCGACTGCCGCAGCCGAAGGGGACAGTTGCGAATTTGGATCGAGCAAATATATCGGTCTTTGCTGTCTTGGAGGAGTTTTATCATGCGGTCTCACCCACACCTTAGTCGTACCTTTAGATCTTGTCAAATGCCGTCTCCAAGTGAACCCAGCTAAGTATAAGAACCTTATCAATGGCTTCAAAGTCACCGTGGCAGAGGAAGGCACGAGAGGTTTGGCCAAGGGATGGGCCCCCACGTTTTTCGGATACTCAGCCCAGGGTTGCTTCAAATTCGGTCTCTATGAATTCTTCAAAATATATTACCAAGATCTTATGGGTGAGGAGAATGCCTACTTGTACCGTACGTATCTGTATCTCGGAGCTTCCGCCTCTGCCGAATTCTTTGCAGACATCGCTCTAAGTCCCATGGAAGCTATTAAAGTCAAAATTCAGACCACTCCTGGATTCGCCAACACATTACGCGAAGCTGTTCCTAAGATGGTCAAGGATGAAGGAGTCAGCGCCTTCTTCAAAAGTTTGGTTCCATTGTGGCTTAGGCAAATCCCTTACACAATGATGAAGTTCGCTTGTTTCGAACGTACTGTTGAACTAATCTACGCGCATGTTGTTCCTAAACCACGAGCTGAATGTACCAAAGGTGAGCAACTTGTTGTAACTTTTGCTGCCGGTTACGTTGCTGGTGTTTTCTGTGCCATCGTCTCTCACCCTGCTGACTCCGTTGTATCCAAGTTGAATCAAGCCAAAGGCACATCAGTCGGTGGAGTACTGAAAGAGCTCGGCTTTGCAGGTATGTGGAAAGGACTTGGACCTAGGATCATCATGATTGGTACCCTGACAGCTTTACAATGGTTCATTTACGATTCCGTAAAGGTTGCCCTCAGAATGCCACGTCCTCCTCCACCAGCCCCTCCAGCGTCTTTGAAAGGCAAAGAATAAGTAATAAACATCCATATGAACATTAGTTCAATGCTGAGTAGTGATTTTCTTCTTTTTCCTTTATCACTGTGCTGTTATCTTTATAGTTTTCACCTAATCCGGTCAAACCTTTTAAATACCAATCTAAAATAGGAAATTACCAATCAACCAATTCAATTTTTTGAAAGTCCTCTCTATTTATAAAGCTAATCAAGTAGGTGTTACAGTTTTCAGACTAATCTGGCATAGTTAAGAAACTTTCACGAGTTTCAACTGACTTTATCAGCGAAAGCCCATGATATTCCGAAACTACTTAAACTGTGGCTTACCATTGTCTGTTATCAGATCTAGGCTAAAATTCTGCACTTTTTACATTGATCAAAATAGAATGGTTATTGGAATTTTAATCTAAATCTGTCAACTAATCCTTGTGTTTCGAATGTATTGTTGAAATTAGCATTAGTCATACGAAACTCTGATAAGGTTCCGTGCAGCCATCTATCCTTAAGGTTAGATTAAGGTTACCTTAAGGTTACCTCTCATTGAATATTTCTTAGTTAATGCAATTTGTTTGACAGTAGGGTAATGTTCTTTCTCGAATTTTCAATACCATTTTTATTAATTTTAAGCAATACCAGTTTCTAAGTTTTAATTTCTTTGCTCGCAATAGATTAGTAATTTTTTATTTTATCTCTTTTGAATTGCTCCTTCACTTGCAATTTTTTTTACTATGAACTATTCATTCCGTTTTTTGGCATTTAATCTGAATTTTAGGTTCTCATTGTATTGTTTCACCTTAGAGAAAAAATTGAGATCATTTTGTGAGAATATTTAGTAAATGTTCTAAGTTAGGTAAAGTCTGATTTGAGATCAATTATTTATTATTTACTCTCTTTTTTGAATCAAGCTTCTGTCAGAATAGCAATTGCTTTTTCTTTTTTTTGTTGAAGTTCTGATCTGATATTGTGAATGGTTGGCTGTTTTTCACGATTGTAATTTTTCTCAATCTTTGTGTCCTGCAATTTCTGTCAATCTCAATCAACTTTCCTAAATTTTGTAGTGCATACTTTTTTTTCCCCTTTCAAGCGTTGAAATTGTGCCCTTTTTGGAGTTCATCGAATTCTTCGAATTTGGAAATTAAGTAGTTCGATTGGACAAGACCCTTAATCAAGAAATTGCTTCCATTCTCTTCTTGTCATGAATTTCCAGTAACTGACGTAGTTTTAATTTAGGATGAAACTCCAGTAAACTTTTAACCTTCTTATCTTCAGCGTTGTCATTTAGAGCACTTGCTTATCTTCAGGGAAAGGAGGTGTAATAAAAATGAGGTTAAGTTAAGAGATCTGGTTTAAGCCTCGTCCCCCCTATCGCTTCATCTAATCTAGCTTTATTGACATTCCGCAGAATCATCCTATTGCATCAGTATTTACATTTGTATTCAAGCATCATTCCAAAAAAAAGTAATATTGCCTTCCGAAATAATGTGTTTTTACCTACATCATTAGTGTGAGAACTGTTAAACCTCCTTTAATGTGTGAGCATTTTTTGTTGCGATTTTTTAAAATTTGTTTCCCTCTTCTTTAGTGATAGAAAAAGCAAGAAAATTACCTACGATGGAAATGAAAATTGAAAAAAAAAAAAAAACCTGTATTTATTTGTTATGTACATTTACTTGTGAGAGAAATTAATTTTAAAAATTAAAAAATTGAATAAACTTAAAATAGGCTATTCTTATTTCTACTAAATTATCTAAATCCTCTCTTTTTTTCCTAAACAATGTAAATTTTTTGTCTCACAGCTTTGCTTTAATCTGTGTAATAAATTGATTGTTAGAAGATTTTTGGGGATTAGAAGAGGTATGAAATAATATGCTGGACACTATGTTCATTCTGTACCTTGTAGTTGATCAATTGTAAAGTGTGTTAAAATTCAACTGACAGATAGCTCATGAAGGCGCCAACTTGATGGGGGGGGTCATGGTTCTATGTCATACTTGTACTGCCAACGCAACAATGGGTCTGTTCTGTTGCAGACTTTTGCTACAGTGTTATGGAGGGTGGTTTCTTTTGTAAAATTGTGTGGGAAATCACTTTGAAAGCACCGAAAAGTCTCAAAATCCACTCACAAACTCAATAGACGCGTTCAACAAAATTCAAAGATGGCCGTTGCATGAGCTGGTCACAATGAGGGTGTTCCAGCTAATTGCAGATTTCTCCATGATGAATCATTTTTCTCAGTGCAGAAAGTTGCTCATAGATAAGACTTTCCCATTTCAACCAGCTTATTCCATGGCCATCTTTGAATAGACACAGTTATTGAGTTTGTGATTGGATTTTTCCCGGTAAAAATGTTCCATGATCAATTTTACATGGAAATAGATTTCTATGGAAATTGCTCAAATTTCTATGGAAACTGAGTATTTTTCCATGGAAAATGGAGTGTTTCCATGGAAAAACACTTAGTTTTCATGGAAATTGATTTCCATGTAAAATTGGTCATGGAACATTTTTATCAGGAATTGAGGCTTTTCGGTGCTTTCAATGTGATTTTTACTCAAATTTATGCGGAAATCAACATTGCCTGTAGCACTAGCAAAAGTATGCAGTAGAGCCATTAGGATACAATAAACTGTTGATTCCCAAGACATAATTTATTTAAAATTAATCTTTAATTTTATGAGCATTTTTTTTTTTTTTTTCAAAGCCTCAAAGATCTAGATTTCAATATTTAAGTAATACTTCCAAAATTAAGGCATCGGTTCCTAATCGTAAAAATTTTAACCGAGTTGTTTCTTTTGACAAAGTATGTAAGTACAGCTAGTACTAGTGCTATCCCAAGGGACAAGAGCAGTAAATTATCAGTGATAATTTTCGCCCTTAAATTTTTTTATCACAATTACTACAGCTTCCATCGCCCAAAAGTGTGTTGAAATTGTGAACTTTTGGATGCTTTTGGGCAACAAAAATTTTAGACTTTTCCAAATATTTGAGTACAAGCCATGTCGGTAATTTGAAGTAAGGACCCCCACCTATCTTGAATAAAATTTAATAAAGAAAGAAGAAGAAGTTAAAAAAAAGTAGAACCCTGAAAGTTAGGATAAAAGCCAGCAATATCTAACTGAAATTGGGGCCGAATCTATGAACAGAATTTCTAGTGATTTTAAGGAATAAAACGGTAGTCCACTTACAATTAGTCTAGGGTAGGTGTCCATCCATTGCAACTCATTATCGAGAAGCCACAGTTTTTTTTTGCGGTTTCCCAAAAATCCAGGAAAGTGGGATATTGTTGGTTTGAAAATTATACGCCTCAATTATACATAAAGTACTTACTTTTGTCAGGTTTGGTTTAATGTTGGGATTTTTCATCATTTAGGGGGGGGGGGGGAGGTGGTGTCAATGATGTAAAATATCAAGAGGAACTTTCTCATAATTTTTTCCATCATCCCGAAGTTCCGCGCCGCACATTGGATCAAAATTTAGATTTTCCCGGACATCGAAATGTTTTGTTTTTTGACATTTCCTTGTCCAAACCAGACAATCTGACGCATTGTTTTATGCCATAATATTAATATTCTATCTGGTTTTTTAACTATCTTGCATAGCAGTAGCGTAGCGTGCAATTTGGCAACGTTGTAATATGTTCATTTAAACCCGTGTAAAAGGTCGAATGCGAAGGTGTTCACCGAACACCCAATAGTTCGATCTCTTTAATAGATTTAAATGGACACATTACAACGTTGCCGAATGGCACGCCACGCCACTGTTGCATAGTCTATTCTTCGAAATCTGGATTTTTGTTCATTTAAAAAGATGTTCGGAAAATTTCTTATCTTGATCCATCGTGCGCTGCTCGCAACTAATGGAAGGAAAAATTCAAAACCGGGAGAAGCGAAGTGTACAGGTAATAAAAGATGAGAATTGAGCGACGTTCTCATACTCTCTCACAATCAGATAGATTGAAGGCATGGAAATTTTCTATCACGGCTGCTGCCTGAGCTCTCTGAGCTATCTTTGCGATGTAACTTTGCGAATGACCAGACCACTCCTCCTGTTGATAACAGCTTCATTCCTAATGAAAGCGGGTATTCAAGTTCAAGCTTCGATCCGCGAGTGCACCCGCGGTCGCGAGGCGCGACCGTGTTCCAAGGTCGCAAGGCACTCGCTCAAATCGTGCAACTTTTGTCAGAGCTCCGTCGCGAACTGTCATTTTTAACGTAAAAATCGTCGATTGATTTTTATTTTTTCAGAGTTTGAAGTTGACTTGTCAGTTATCCGTGAAATTTATATTCATTATCACCATTTCTCAGGGGTGGGTGGGGGGGGGGGGGGGGGTACCTTCGCCAGGGGCGGCGAAATCAGTGTGTACGAAGCAAAAAGCAACAAAATAAAGGTATTCAAATTCGTAATTTTGAAGAGCGGCGAAATTGCTACCTTCGGGCGCCTTCAATGTATCGTATAGGCAATTCCAATTCCCCCGAGTACGAATAGTTAACTAACCTGCCTATTTAAGTGGAAGACTGGCTTTCTTTTGAACTAACGTGGCCGTCTGGCCGTGGCCCTTGGAGGAAGGTCCCTGGAGAGAAGGGACCTCTAGTCTCGAGGGACCTTACCTTAGAGGGTTAGACGTGGTCTCATACAGGTCTGTACTTACACCTAAATGTGTCTTGAGTACAAGACACCATTCAACACAGGTAGAAGGTGTGTTGCGTATTGCAAGTCCTGGACAGGGGCAGAGCATGAAGGTAGGCTCCTCGGTAGTGGCAAAGCCTTTGTCACTACCGAGGCAAAGGGCACTGTCTGGTAACGTGGCATTTGGTCAGTTGAAGCAAGCATTAAAAATATTAACATTGAGAATGCTTATTGCCTGGTGAACGCTTGTATAATAGCCTCCTATTTTTCATGGACTTAAAATAAATCTTCTAAATTCAACTTTGCCAGCTTTGACGGTACTTCCCATCTGTACAGTTGCCTTATCCTATAAAAACCCCCCAAACAATTTCCAGAGATAGATCTTGGTTTCCAGAAAGGAGTGGAGGGGGGGATAATAAGATTTAGCAGCCTTTAAAGAGCTGTTTTTAATATCGCTGGATTTTGATGGACCATTTTTGAAGCTATTACCTACCTTTTAAATCGCATGTTCATCTCCCCCCCCCTTTCAGACCCGACCTTTAAATTTCACGTTGGTTAACCATTTCAAACCTGAAAATACTTTTTGTTCAGGATCGGAGTTTTTGCCGTCATATAGCTGATCTGGGCATAATTTTCTCAAATGAAACGATATGCGTATCATATTTTCATTTTCTCCATAAGATTCTGTATTATTCATATGTACATTGAAACGTACGCCAGGTATGAAAGACAGTGGATAGACAAGTGGAGACAGTGGATAGAAAAGTACAGACAGTATAGACAAGACAGTGGATAGATTTTTGGCAATGATGATCCACTGTGCTTACCTGTTAAGAGCCGGTTATAACGCTTTGTCGGCCACGCAGTTCATTTGCGGATCCAGGAATCTATCGTTCTCTCTCTTCTCTCGTCAGAACGCGTGTGTTAGAAAAAGACAGTTTAGGGGCGGTCGCGTGATTTTCACCCCCCTCTTTCTATCCTTCTCTAACACGTGCGTTTAAATGGTCGAAGAAAGAGAGGGGCAGTATCCTGGATCCGCTAGCAGTGACGCATTTGTGCATGATTCAAATTTTACTTACTCATCCCGAGGGATAGTTACTTCAAACACGGCGTTTTCTGCTTCCTAGCAACGAGAGAAGGTGTTTTTCACTGTAGATACCTGCCCACGCCGCTTTTGTTTATCTTAGCAGTCGTCGTTACTCTGTCATTGAATTGAATGGATTTCTACATTCGACCGGCAGTCCTCGTTAATTTTAAATCAAGGTAAGAACACTTTTTCTTTTTTTTCAATAGTCTCTGTGATTATCTTATTCCCTCGTTGTTGCTGGTAAATATCACCGCATCTTTGATCTATCGTCGGAATTGAATTAAAATGTACCTATTTTGTTGTCATCAGTCTTTCGCATACCTTCTTTTATTTCTGTGATAAATGTTTTTTTTTTATGGAATTTAATTAAACACAAAAACAGGAAAAAAAGTAAGAAACAAGTAAACGTCGATGGACACACTAAGAACCATGTAAATCCACTCATAAAGTCGTAAATGCCTTTCAAAGCTCCGTAAATTCAAACAGCGCGCTCTCATTAGACATACCAGTATCCAGTGTCGAGGTGTGCGATTTGGCAACGTTTCTTCTTTTCCCTTTAAACACATTAGAAAGATCGAAACGTCTAGTCACCGCCGATGACCGAAGCATTCGATTTTTTCAGTATAGGTAAGTGTAAATGGAGAAAGTACATCGTTGCCAAACACGCCTCGCTAATGAGTAAGTATATACCACCAAACAAAGAACTGCCATCACCATCACCAGTCACAAAGTTCAGACACCGAATAGACCAATTAAAGCTGTTAACTATAAATAAATAAAAACTACCTATGTATTTATAATGTCTTTGATTGCTCTTCGAGAAGATGCAGTACGCATAGTTCCGCGTTTGGAAACTGGATTTGGTGCCCAGCAGTTGCTTGTTTGATGGTATAATTGCCGTATATAGACATTGCGAGCTCGCTAATTCAATCGATTTTTTCTCTTTTGAATTCTTTCGAATTATTTTGAAATCATAACGAAAGGTAGATGATTCAAAGCGGGGAGTAAGCAAACACTAACTAAAATAGCGTGACGTTTTGTTCTCGATATTCCCTCCATATAAACCCATTGCCAAAATATCGATCCTTAGAAAATAATCGATGATTTTCTTGTACCTTCACAAACGGAGAAAAAGTTTTTATTTTTCACGAGGCACTTTGTTGAAGATGTGTTACCTCGTATTGCATTTACCCTAAGGTTTGCATGCGTTTTATGTAGTAGGTAAACTGGAAAGGGTTATGAGTGTAGGTAAACACCGTGCTTTAAAAACCATCAAAAGAGCGAGGCATTCGAATATTTTCAAGTAAGTTGTATGTTATACGATCAAGATAAAATATGATTTATTCTTTTTTATCGCTTCTTTCCTGCAATCTGCATTTGTCTTTCATTTGGTTTTGGTATCAGTTCCGTGTTTAGATAATTCGATCACTGATACTATCGATAACATCGACAAAGTTATTTGTTATAAATATGTCTTGTACATAAAAATAATAGCGATAGTGTGGTCTGTGGTCAACCCTCAAAACGTGATTTGTTTATAGTTAAAATGTCGTTGGTGTCATTATAATATGTGTTGTATATAGTCAGGGTGGATTTTAGGTAGGTAATGCGGGATGAAACATGTAGCCAGCCTCTAATTTCGACAGTTTTTCATATTTTTACGCACTTTTTTTCTGTTATGCTGATCAGTTTATAAATGCAACTTACGTTTTCTGACTTGGCCTGGGCGGCTACCGCCACTAATGATCTCACACGGAAAAAATTAGCGTTTGAAAAAAAGCGCAAAAAAGAGCGAAAAAGCGCGCAGTAACAAAATCACCTGAAGGTATGTAACGTCGATCCAGTGGTTTTGCATACCCGTCTATTTTCAGGCGTTTTATGCAGCGCGGAACTGACAGGCTTGGCGCTTGGGAACGAAGCATTGCATATTATCAAGCTGCGCTACCTGGCGACGCGTGACGCGAAAAGAGGGTTGATGAAACGATATTAGTGCCTTGAGAAAGCTGCAGAGAGCGCTACAACAATGAAGCTCTCACAAACTACCCTCAAATCTGATTTGCGCTTTTTCAGTCCTTGGAATTCAACGATAAACTTTGCGGTACTTCGTCGTCCTTTCGTCTTTAATTACAGCATAGTTGCGGAGTGAAGGGATTATGATGGTTTTATTGGCGGATTATAATAATAGAATTAAAAGAAGGTAACTAGGTTGCGAAACTAACAAAACTACAAGGAGGAAAGGAAATATTTAATGGAAGAAATCACTAGCGGATCCAAGAATTTTCCTCTCTCTCTATGGTCATTAGATCGGGTGTGTTAGAAAAGGACAGCTAAGAGGCAGTCACGTGACTTTCGCCCCCGCCTCTTCTATCCTTTTCTAATACACGCGTTTAAATGGACTGAGAGAGAGAAAGACAATCCACTGGATCCGCCAGTGGAAGAAATTATAGTAAACGGGGAAGGGGGCGAAGATTGGAATCGTTGAGGGTATATGCATCTCTCTTTCTCTTTTTTAAGTTCGGATATACTTTCCTTCTCACTAGTCTTATATAGAAGAGAGGAACATAAATAGAAAATATATTATCAACTATTTCTGTTGTGTTATAAATTCAACAAAATACCTCTAAATGAAAAAGCGAGACCATATAAAAGTTCTAGGTAAGAGTGCGTTACTTGGCGTCATTGAACATCGGCAACCTTTGAAAAATTTTGCTACTTTCAAGTGTTTAAGAACTAATCGGAGACGACTCTTTAAAGTACGTCATGAAAAATCGAAAACTCCATTGAAAGCAACGGAACAATGGAGCTGGAGCTCTTGCGAGGTTTTGCTGTAGGCAAAGGGAGTAACAATTCCATTGTAAAATGCTGCGAAAATAACGATGAGACCATTAAAAAAGTCTAAAACTCACTCCTCGCAGAGAAAACTTAACTTGAAATTTCGGGTGACCACCCTTGCATGTATGCACCAACCTCGGATTCGGACCCCAAATAAAATAACATAACCTACGAACTTGAACAATGAGATTAATTAATTTGCTTTCAAAAAGTAATGAAGGAATTAAAGGTCCATTCACACACATTTTGTCACTAGGAGTACGGTGTTAACCACAGAAAAGTTCTACGTTGCGTAATAAACGAAGAAACGACACTTGATTTCATGTCCTGTTCTTTTGTTTGGGGTCCGAATCGAGGTTGGTGCAAGCATGTAAGGGTAGTCACCGGAAATTTCAAGTTAAGTTTTCTTTGCGAGGATTGAGACTTTCGTTTTAGACTTTTTTAATGGTCTCATCGTTATTTTTGCAGCATTTTACATTGGAATTCATAGGCCATTTTTCTACAGCAAAACCTTGCAAGAGCTCCATTTACCAGTTAGAATTTTAATCGAGGTCCTTTCTTATGAAAGTCCTAGTACCATACGTAGGTAAATTACCTGAGGCTCACTCACAAGTCACAGGGGTTAAGGAAAAGTGTATGAAAGTGTCTGCGCATCGAAGCTTTCATTTTTTTTTTTTTTTTTTATCACTTTGGATGTCTAAAATCTCAGCAGCCAATCAGCACTCGACGATAAAGCTGGCTGTACTCTCCCTGGAAGTTTTCCCTTCCACGAACTCGAGGAAAGACTCGGTTCAAGAGCAACGGTCAATCGAGACGACACACTGTGGATCAAAATATAAACAGTACCGAGGCGTGACATTTGACGACGATGTACTTTCTCCATTTAAACTCACTGAAAGAATCGAATGCTTCGGTCATCGGCGATGATTAGATGTTTCGACCTTTCTAATGTGTTTAAAGGGGGGGGGGGAAGAAACGTTGCCAAAGTGCACGCCTCGCCACTGAATAAAAACTATCCCGGACATCATTATACGAGTAAAACCCAAAACTATATACACACAAAAAACAGCAAGATAACTTAAAAATGTGTGAAATCATTCGCTTTAAGAGCTGAAATTGGGCCAAAAAGCATGATTATTGCAAGAAAATATCAACACCAGAATACTTTTGAAAGCATACAAACAGCAATTTTTCATGTCCGGAAAAAATCCAAGTTTTGATTCATTGAACGTGCGACGGATGCAAAAATGACACTTCTCCAACGCATTTCAAATTGGAGTTGTGTCGTTCTTGCACCCACCAACAGCTCAATGCTCTATTACATAGGGTGTCCCAAAAGTATCGAGACTGACGCTGTATAACTTCAAAACTAAACAAGGTAGCGAAATGATCTTGAATTTATTTGAAAGATCAACTCATATTCGATGGATTGAGCTCAAGATAGGCCCCTTTTATCAAAAATTGACGAAGTTGTGACAGTTTTTATTTTATTTTATTTTTTTTTTTTATAAAAAAAGGTGACGCCCCACGGGTTATTTTTTAACATAATTTTCTCGTAGCGAAAATCGAAACACAAAAATGTCACTAAAATGTCCGGTGCTTTATTTCTCAGAGCTGTGGCACAACTTGGCAACACCGACTTACAAACATTACTATAGTCACCTAACAGCGACTTGAAAACTAAACTATAGTCACCTAACTCAAGACGCGACTGATAATAATGCTCATTAGCTGATTACATTGACGTCTGACATAACATCTGATTTAGCGCTTCGTTTTTTCGCTGCGAGAAAATATATGCTAAAAAACCCATAGAGGGTCAGCCTTTTTTTTTTTTTTTTTTTATTTCAAACTATAATAACTTCGTCAAATTTTGGCCACATGGGCTCATATTGAGCTCAACTCATAGAAAATGAGTTGTTCTTTCAAATGAATTCCGATTATTTTGCTGTAGCTTGTTTAGTTTTGAAGTTACATCGTCAGTCTCGATACGTTTGGGACACCCTATCTATATGTAGTATAGAGCGTCAGTCTCGATACTTTTGGCACACCCTATACGTAGTATAGAGGAAGATGAGGCAGGACGAGTCATAAATGTGGATGACAGACATCAGAAGGGAAAGGAGGTGGAAATTGCAGGAATCCGATCTACTGGTTATAAAGGGACATTGGAGACGGGCAGGACGGGTTAGGGGGGGTGAGGATTCAGCCACGCATCGAGATTTCGTGGCACGAGCCTAAATTTATACACACCCTTGAGTCGGCTATGGTCGTGCCCGCAATTTATGTCGATGCTATAAATGTGGGCGCGCTATATATGACACTATTTCCTAACGTCTGACTTTGATGAACAAATTGACCAGCCGCATAGCTGAGTTGTGGTGGCAACATCCAATCAGCCGTGCAAAATTAGACACTGGGCACTAGCAAGCAAAGCGAGGCGCTTTGATTATATGAGGAATTGAAATATGGGACGTCCGTCTCTGGGCTCCGCTCAGTGCTCAACCTATAAGCAATACTGCCAGTTCTACGTACTTAAGTAATAACCGCTCGTGCAATCTGGCAACCACGCAGTCGCGCCAATTGAGGGGGTCAAGGGCAGAGCTGCCGATTTGCGTAGATTTAATGTAATTTTGAAATCCACCGAAGATTCCACCGGTTGAGGAAAGATTACAGAGTTTAGTTCAGTGTATGTTCACTGTAATGCACGAAAATACTAGCGTCTTTTATCTTTTCTCAACCGGTATAGAGTCGTCGATAACTTTGAAAACTTGCGGATATTTTTATTAATTAACAAAGTTTCCACCGCTTGAAAGATTACAGATCAGAGTTTTTTCGTGCATTACAGTCATACACTGAATTGAACAGCGTAATCTTTTCTCAACCGGTGGAATAATCTGTGAATTTAAAAATGGCATATTAAATCTACGCAAATCGGCAACTCTGGTCAGGGGAGCAATTGTCCCCTCCCCCCATGTGGTTTGGCATGTCTCAGAATGTTGGCTCACATAAAAAAGTCAAGAAGCAAAATAAATAAAAATAAAAAATAAATAAAAAAAAGGTTGCTAATAGTGAGCATAGGTCACGAAAGTTTGTAATTTCAAGAAAAATGTGAAAGAAATGTGTTTTCCCCTAAAATTTTCTCAAACTGTAAGGTGGAAAAGGTAATTTGGGTCATCAAAGACCTTGAACGTCAGAGGGATCAAATGCGCATAAGAAGCAAAAAAATAAAAATAAAAAAGGTCATCAGATTTTTGGAGGTTCAATGAGCCCCTTGATTATCGATTCTTTTACATAGGTTTGTAGGAGAAAGCGGTGTATCGCGTTTCACGAGTTACCACTGCTCGTGAACAATCGACTTTTGCGTCTGTCTCTACTTTGAGCCTATGAAATTACATCGATTTTTTGGGGGCTCAATTTAACCCATCCTCGAGGATCGATTCTTTTCTATAAGTTCAAACGGAGGATATACATCGATATATAGTTCTTTATGAGTCACCACCTCAACATTAAGGCATTATGGTTGTAGGTCGCTAGTGGAACGTGCGCGCTGCGTCCGTGCCGTCTTCGTCAGTCCCCTCTTTCGTCATACTCAAAGATCTTTTGACGGTCAACTATTAGTGTAAATTATTCTATGACTTGAATTCAAAATGATTGCATGGATGAATGACAATGAATCGATACTGCGACCATCCTTCAGATAAGGAGATGTTTCTGAATCGGTCAATCATCGATCGATCGCGGTCGACAGTGTCTTCCTTCATCCATCATAGGTCCAATGTCCGCACCAGTGGCGAAGCATGCTATTTGGCAACGTGGTATTTTGCCCATTTGAACTCATAGAAAAGGCCGGATTCGATGGTCATCGCCGATCCCTCGATAGTTCGATATTTTTTGTGGGTTTAGTGAGCCAAATACAATGTTGCCATCAGTAGCGAAGCGTGCTACTTGGCAACGTTGAATTTTGTCCATTTGAACTCACAGAAAAGGTCGAATTTGATGGTCATCGCCGATCCCTCGATAGTTCGATATTTTTCGTGGGTTTAGTGAGCCAAATACAACGTTGCCATCAGTAGCGAAGCGTGCTACCTGGCAACGTTGAATTATGTCCATTTGAACTCATAGAAAAGGTCGAATTTGATGGTCATCGCCAATGCATAGATAGTTCGATTTTTTCAATGAACCAGATGCAGCGTTGTCAGATTGAACGCGTTGCCGCTGGTTGCCATAATGCACGCTTCGCCACTGAATCTACCATGGCCTCAGTTGGTTAGAAAATGAGTCACTATAAATCGTCATTTTATCCTGAATTTATTTTGATCTCTTGAAATGAAAGATTTGATTACTACCATCTTTTTTTATTTTTTTTTACAGGCATGAAGCATGTCACGCATTGGCGGATGGCGATCACAATGTCCCCTTCAAATTCGAGAAACACAACTAAAATCATTTCAAGATCATTGTATATTTTTGTTGAGACAAAACGGACCGGCTGCTTACACAATCCAACAAGGCAGACAAAAACCATTTGAGGTGAAAAATACCTACTTAATCGATCTAAGTCATCTGATCAGTGAGGTTATATGAGGAATATCGGTTTAAATGATGAGGAATGCAGGATTAAAGAGATTGCCCAACTTTTCTCAACTTTCAGAAAACTGCAAAAAACCGTTATTTTTTTCAGCTCGATGGATTTTAAAACCAAATTGCGAAGGAAAAAAAAAGCTTAAAATGGACATATTCAGGACTGAAAATTTCAGGGATGTATGTGAAGTAGATTTACTGTGATTAAAAAAGGAGAATAAATATGAATTTTTCCAGTTTTGATAAAACTTTTATTTATCAGATTAAATTATACATGATGGATTTATGAAGGAGAATAAAAAATACAAGGAGATTATGCCATATTTGAAAAATATTCGGAAAGTAGACTTTTTCGACAAGTTTGATTCTATGTGCTTCAAGTGATTTTACGGAAATTTGAAAAAGGGAATAAAACTCTTGATATTTTTACCTTTCAAATCAGGTAAGGCTTGGAAATCCTCACAACTGTACCTGCAAAGACTACGCTAGAATGCAAGAGCTCTGCATTCATATATGTTGGGTGCTCCTGCGGAAGTTGAGGCTAAAACCCGAGGATTCGTTGTCTTATCAGGTTAGTAAATATTGCCTAACAATTCCTTCTCTGAAGAGAGAATTTTTGAAATCGGTCGTGCAGTCATCACGGCTTCAGCTTAAGATTTTACCTGTGGACGTTCCACTGAAGATCCTATAGAATTAGAGTTCCTATATAAGTACTTTGTAGGGACTCCACCTAGCATTAGCTCTAGGCCAGTCTTAAAGGCATGTATGCGCGTAAGTTTGGTAACTTCACTATGCAGGGCATGAATTTGATTCCAACGAGAGGGTCTAAACGTGAACCTACTACGTGAACCCGGCTTTTCGTTACGCTGAAAAATTTGGAACAACTAATTTAATGCCCCCCCCCCCTAAAAATCCCCCCCCGTCTAGTTTAACAGATCAAGAGGATCAAACTTTTTCTGGCAAAAAGAAATCGATTCTCCATGGGTAAAGGGGCCAAAAAGTCAAAAATCCAGATAACCCTAACACAAGCGTCTATACCGGGTGTCCGGTAAGTCCCGGAACGGCTGCGCCATTTCTTTATTTACGCAGATAAAAAAACCAAACTTTGGGAATGTTCCTAGATAAATAAAAACTACTTTTTGGGGGGTCAAAATTTTGGTCGCCCCTCCCGGGGGGGCGGGGGCGCCCCTAACTTTTTTTTTTCAAATGGCAACCCCTATCTTGTGATACCTCATTCGAAACAAGGTAAAAAACTGAGCATTTTGGCGCAAACCGCATGTCGATATCTCTTTTAATATTCGAGATATCGAACTTCAAAAGCTATGGAAACCCATTTTAAAAAAATCATAACTCTTATTCAGAAAGTCGCTATTTAAAAAACTAGAGGTCTAAACTACTCTACATAACAAGCTCTTTCCAGGGAAAAACACCTCTGCCCAAAAAAATTAACTTACAGTTATTGTTTTTTTTTCCCGCCAACATTTTTTAAAACATTTTGGCGGGAAAAAAAACAATAACTGTAAGTTAATTTTTTTGGGCAGAGGTGTTTTTCCCTGGAAAGAGCTTGTTATGGAGAGTAGTTTAGACCCCTAGTTTTTTAAATAGCGACTTTCTCAATAAGAGTTATGATTTTTTTAAAATGGGTTTCCATAGATTTTGAAGTTCGATATCTCGAATACTAAAAGAGATATCGACATGCGGTTTGCGCCAAAATGCTCAGTTTTTTACTCTGTTTCGAATGAGGTATCACAAGATAGGGGTTGCCATTTGAAAAAAAAAGTTAGGGGCGCCCCCGCCCCCCCGGGAGGGGCGACCAAAATTTTGACCCCCCAAAAAGTAGTTTTTATTTATCTAGGAACATTCCCAAAGTTTGGTTTTTTTATCTGCGTAAATACAGAAATGGCGCAGCCGTTCCGGGACTTACCGGACACCCTGTATAAAATGCAGACGAGTTTTTTTTTTTTTTTTTTTAATAATGTAGATTCCTCGTCATTGTTTTCAGCTGGGGATGACCGTCGGAGAGCTGAATCACTTTCTGAGCGGGAAGACTCAGCTCTATGCAACACCTGCGACCAACAAAAAAGACAGCCTGAAATTGAAGAGTTGTGAATATGAGCTCTCGACTGTGCCAAAACGATTGATCACTGCCCGAGATTTGTGTCCCATCTGTTTGGAGATGTTCTCAGTGCGCAATCTTCCCGGTAATTATTGCGAAATCTACTCGGTAATGAATAATTCATAGGCTGGAAGCGCTTTGCTATACTTTAACCTTCATATTCCTTAGCTTGTGTACAACGTGAATTCCCCAATGAAGTCTAATAATGTGCGTAGCTATGAGGATTGTGAGGGGAGGGGGAGTTAGAAAAATGAAAAAATTAGAAAAACCGAGATAAAAAGAAAGATAGATGCGAAAGAGAGAAGTAGATCAAAAGAAAAGAGAAGAACGAAAGGAAAAACTGAAAAAGAAATGCAACAAATGAGATAGTGCAGGGCAGTGGCGTAGCCAATATTTTTCGAGTGGGGATTCGGGGAGCCCCCCCCCCCCGTCCGGGGTTCAAAAATTGTCAAGGGGGTCCAAATGTCAACTTTTGGTAAAACGTCTCTGAAATAAAACAAAAAACAAAAAACAAAAACAAAAAAAAACAAAAAACAAAAAAAAAAAACAAAAAAAACAAAAAAACAAAAAAACAAAAAAACAAAAAAAAAAACAAAAAAAAAAAAACAAAGCAAAGAAAACTCTTTTGTTTACACAGATATGTTTGGTTACAATAAGGGCTATTGTGTCGAGGATGGAGGGGGGATGTGTTCGGTTCCTTTTGGCTACGCCACTGCACTGGTGGAGTGAAAATCCATATTGTGAGGAAAACCTAATCCCATAATTGAAATGTGCCCAATGCCCCCCTCCTCTCATGAGGATTTTCTGGTGCACTCACTCACGGGTCTTCTAAACCCCAATTCAGAATTTTTCTTTTTATTTTCCAAAATTCTTAAAAAAAAAGAAAGAAAGAAAACAAAAATCAAAGTGTAAAAAATAGGAGTTTTTCCTTTTTAAATTGATTTAAATTGGATTTCTTTTTAAATGAAACTTTTTTTCCGAGACTACTTAATTTTGGCTCACCCGATCTAAATTTTTCTGCCGAGCGGCGCACAGTGTTTCCTCGGCGGAAAAAACCCCTTTTTAACGACCTCTTCAAAACTACCCAAAACTTCACAAAAACCATTCCTGAGGGTCCAAACTAATAGACTTGCACGATTTTTTTACAATTTTTGCATTTTTTTTGGTAGAAAAGCTAGGTTATTTCGACGGAAGTCAGAATTTTTGTTTTTTCGCTAAAAACTGGAGTAATATCGAAACCTCTGTAAAGAAGCTCTTTTAGGCTTTTTCATTGACAATTTTCGCTCAATGGGTGCGTTATAGTCTACAATTTGACATTCTATCCTTGATATGGGCTAAATTTTATTTTTTCATATCCAAAGGAATGGATTTAAATAGAATAAGCTTAGAAAATGACGTTTTCACCCGAATATGGACCTACAACCGAAGCGTCAACGAGCGTCACGGGTCTGTTGACATTTTTCGCAAGCTGTATATGTGTACTAACAACCCTGAAAATTTGGTCACCGTCGGTTACCGTCTGCAAAAGTTACAGCGAGTTGAATATTATGAAAATAGAATGTTGCGCGGTAGGTAGTAAGGCACGGGCTACGGGTACAGTGCAGTGGATCCGCGGACAGCTAGGACACGTTGCAACATGTCTCGCAGGCTCGCTGGATCATTCCGCTCGAAAATGCGAAAAAGTTACAAAATTTAAAATCGCCATAACTATTGAATTGAAAGAGCTAAAAATATTTCAAGGCCAGGGTCGGATTCCTCGTACTCTCTAGTTTTTACACGTAAGCTTAAATTTTCTTTCGGTCATTTTTCCGCCCGTATGAAGAGTTTTCCAAACCCTCGCGAAAACTGTTTTTTTTTTTTTTTTTTTTTTTTTTTTTTTTTTTTTTTTTTTTTTTTTTTGGAGCACATCTCCAAAAAGTTACTCAAACTTCTCACATCTCTTTGGGCAAAAGTAGCATAGATAGACTAAATCTGAGACATGAATCAAATTCCTCAGAGTCAGGGCTATCGCCCTAGTTACCTCAATTTTGTCTACAAACTTTTTTTAAGGTCGAAAAATGCACTTTTCAGAGACCATGTAAAGACCGCTTCTGAACACACATAGTTTACACATCCGCTCAAACAAGCGAAAAGATGATAAAAGTTCAAATCGTCATAACTTTTGCATTAAAAGAGCTAAAAATATTTTAGAGCCAGAATCGGATTTCTCGTACTCTCTAGTTTTTTATACAGAAGCTCAAATTTTCTTTTGGTCATTTTTACGCCCGTGTGAAGAGTTTTTCTAAACGCTCGCGAAAACTTTTTTTTTTTTTTTTTTTTTTTTTTTTGCGGCACATTTTCTATTAATGTTCAGAAGTGGTCTTTATACATGGTCTCGTAAAAGTGCATTATCTGACCTTAAAAAAATTTGTAGACAAAATTGAGGCAACGAGGTCGATAGACCTGACTCTGAGGAATCTGATGCAGGTCTCAGATTTTGTCTATCTATGCTACTTTTGCCCAAAGAGATGTGAGAAGTTTGAGTAACTTTTTAGAGATGTGCTCCAAAAAAACAGTTTTCGCGAGGGTTTAGAAAAACTCTTCAAAAAGGCGGAAAAATAAGTGAAAGAAAATTTGAGCTCTTATATGAAAAATTAGAAAGTACGAGGCATCCGACCCTGGTTCTGAAATATTTTTAACTCTTTTAGTTCAAAAGTTATGACTACTTAAACTTTCATCATATTTTCGCATGTTTGAGCGGTTGTGTAAACTGTGTGTTCAGAAGCGGTCTTTACATGGTCTCGGAAAAGTGCATTTTCCGACCTTAAAAAAATTTTGTAGACAGAATTGAGGTAACTAGGTCGATAGCCCTGACTCTGAGAAATCGGATGCATGTCTCAGATTTTGTCTAACTATGCTACTTTTGCCCAAAGAGATGTGAGAAGTTTGAGTAACTTTTTAGAGATGTGCTCCAAAAAAACAGTTTTCGCGAGGGTTTGGAAAAACTCTTCATACGGGCGGAAAAATGACCAAAAGAAAATTTGAGCTTATGGGTAAAAAACTAGAGAGTACGAGAAATCCGACCCTGGCCTTGAAATATTTTTAGCTTTTTCAGTTCAAAAGTTATGACGACTTTAAATTTTGTAATTTTTTCGCATTTTCGAGCGGAATAATCCAGCGCGCCAGGTGCGCCGGTTTTTTTGCGGGGCAGTGTATAAGCGCACGAGGAACTGGTGGGGGGGGAGCCCCCTGACGTTCCAAAGGGTTGGTGGCAGGTGTACCAGGTAATTTTATGGTAATACTAAGACCTTTCGTTCACGTTTTGAAGCAGTTTTAATCAAATCTAAAGCAAAATCTAGGTCCGATGAGGTTTTTTCCCATTCTCCATAAGAGGGGAAACACTGTGCGGCGCGGCGCACTTACACATTCAAAAATAATAAAATTGTCATCGCAATGTACTGAGTAAATAAAGAATATGCGAGAAAAAATAAAACAAATAAAATTCTCAAGAATTTTCAAGCAAAGAGTAAGGCAAGAGTTTTATCTCAAAAATGGTTGACATCTCCGTCTTCAATCCCTTCGGCCTTCTCAGAGAAGTCTCCAACGCGTGACAGACATAGAGTGAAGGTGCGCCTTCATTTCAAATCGACGCAATTTGACATCGGGCACGTAGGAATAGTTATCGTTTGCATTAGTGTCCATTTCAATTAGTTGCTTCAAGTCCATGCGTGGCTTTGCGTATTACCGAGAGGTTTTTTTTTTTTTTTTTTTTTTTTTTTTTTTTTTTTTTTTTTCCCCAAGGTGAGTATGAGTAATAAACTCCACTTTAATCAGTGGCGAGGCGTGAAATTTGGCAACAATGCACTTTTCCTATTTAAATTCAACAAAAAAGTCGAACGCTTCACTCATCGGCGATGACCAAGCCTTTCGACCTTTCTAATGAGTTTAAATGGGAAAAAGGAACGTTGCCAAATCGCACGCCTCGCCACTGTCACTTATCTAATATGTATAATCATTCAACTCGAGGTTTCTTTCATCGATTGGCTTTATTCAAAGCCATAACCCCAACTTTTAAGAACAATCTGTGTGAGTACAGCCCCTAGCAAGTGAAACGGTTTTTTTATAATTTGAAAAGCCTTCTTGGCACCATAATTTCTTTGACCTTTCAAATATCAAGCATTCGAACGGGAATTAGTTTTAAACCTTAAAAATGGTAATTTCTGCCAGACTCTATAACTTTTTTTTTTAAAAATGTCAAAATTGGGGTAAGATGGAACCCCCATGAATGTTTCTTGTCAATATTCATCATCCTATAAGATGAATCAGCGGTGGCTCGTGCAATGTGGCAACAATGAATTCCTTCCATTTAAACGTATGTTTAATAATTGATCCTGTGGTGAGGCGATGTGCCTCACTTACAATTAGGATCGATATTTTTGCAATAGATAAATGAAAAAATAGCACGGTTGCAAGATTACTCGAGCCGTTTCTGAGAAGTGGCGTAGTGGCGTAGAGTGCAATTTGGCAACGTTGTAGTTAGTCCATTTAAACCTATGAAAAAATCGAACTATCGGGTGTTCGGTGAACACCTTTGCATTCGACCCTATACAAGGGTTGGAACGGACATAGTTCAACGTTGCCAAATTGCACGCTACGCCACTGGAATACAGCTAAGGATATCCAAGAAAACAAAATCATACAAAAATTGCATGTAGCAGTGGCGTAGCGTGGAATTTGGCAACATTGTATTTTACCCATTCAAAACTATGTATAAGGTCGAATGCGAATGTATTCACCGAACACCCATTAGTTCGATCTTTTTCATGGGTTTGAATGAACGAACTGCACGTTGCCAAGTTGCGCGCTGCGCCGGCCGCGCATCTAGATGAGATTAGAGTCCCTATATGTAGAGAGTTAAGGCAAGTGAAATCATGGGCGCCGCCATTGGATGCGATTTTGCACATTTGTTTACATTCTGAGGCCGTTGCTGTGTTTTGCTCCACTGCAAAGATTACAGTTCTGCCAAGTTTGTAACGATGTAATCTTTCCCTGCTTTGGTTGATCGACATGTATTAACGCTTTTAATGATTCTTTTGAGATTGATAGACATTCTTGTGATGCATCATGATTAAAATTAACAGATTCATCGCAAATTATCTCTTTTATCTGTAAAAGACCGTTGGTAAACAAAACAAAAGTGCAAAATCGCATCCAATGGCGGCGTCCGTAGAGCCTAAAATTCATCGACCAATCAGAAGTTGACTACCCTCTTGTCTTAACTCTCTACATATAGGGACTCTAGATGAGATGCGCCATTATTTTGTGATAATTTTTTTCTTCCGTCTCTCTTTCATAGTGGTTTATTGTAAACATGGTTGCGGAAATGGCGTCCATGCTAGGTGCATGGTCGTAGTGGTCAGACATCAACTCGATTCGGTTGAGCCGGACTCTAGGGCAAACCTAGACGAATTCATCCTCACATGCCCACTTTGCAGGTAAATTAGAAGGGAGGGGAGCATTGGCTGCTAATTTGATTTAAAATAAGCTGCTAATCCATAGGTCTCGGGTTTGAATCCCGGTAGTGGCATTCGCATATCATTTCACCGGAGCGAAAATGAAGATGAGTACGCTGAAAAATTTGAGACAAATCCCTGTTTCCATAGAGAAACTGACAAATTTTACAGGAATCTCCCATGATACCTGCGTGGCTCCGAAATTAAGATCTTGCCGCTACGCAGCTGTTTTCGGAATTTTAGATGTTTTTAGAGTGATTTGCATGATTTTTGCTGGTTTTTACATCAGATTTGACTATTCATTTGCTTAAAGCAAAAGTTTGCAAGAGCCCCACTCAAACATGTTAAATGTGAAAAATTTCTCTCAGGGAGCACCAGAAGGGTAAGTGAGACAAACGGAGCAGGTGCAAGGGTCTGAAATGCGTTTTTTTTTAAGAAAACGAAAGTACTTGATGAGCTGAGAACGAAGATGCATTTGGTTTCTAATTAAGTCCCATTGTTCCGGAGATGAGATTTTGGCCCAAAATACATTGTTTTAAATGGGAATTCCGTGTAGTGACATCACTACGCACACGATTTTTTCAACTTTACACGTGCTTATCTCCAAAACCGGGACACTTAAGAAAGAACCAAAGGCACCATTGTTCTCAGCTCATCAATAAGGACTATTATTTTCTTTATGAAAAATACAACATTTCAGACCCTTAATTGCAACTGCCTCATTACAATAGAAACATAGTCACCGTTCCTCCTAAAATTGGCTATTGCAAAAACAACTTGAAGACATTTTTCTTTTTCTAACGTTTTAGAGGGCACTTTGGTCGAAATGGAGAGTTCCAGAAAGAGGCGAAAAGACTGAAATTGTTCCGAAAAAAGAAGAAAACCACGGTTGAGACTCCAATTCCAGAGCACCCTGACCTTGCCTGCTGTGCTTGTGCAGTTTCTCCTGTCATTGGAAAAGTTTACCGCTGCTGCAAATGTCCACAGGTACACCAATTTCTTTATTCGAGGCGATTTTGTTCCGCCTCCTCCACCTATCTACATTAACAATAACGAGGCGTGAAATTTGGCAAGGATATACTTCCTCCATTTAAACTTACAGAAAAAATCGAATGCTTCCGGTCATCGGCGATGACTAGACGTTTCGACCTTTCAAATGTGTTTAAAGGGGGAAAATGAAGCGTTGCCAGATTGCACGCGCCTCGCCTCTGTACATTAAAGAACTCCTAAATAGTAAGAAATCGGTTGAAAAAGGAAGCGAGGGCCCACTATCGGATCCGATAAATTTTCCTTCTATCTCTTTTTCCATCAAAGCGCATGAGTTAAAACGGGGAAAAAGAGGGGGAGAAAAATCACTTGTCTGCCCCTGATTAGGAGAGCTGCCGATTTGTGTAGATTTAATGACATTTTGAGATTCACCGAAGATTCCACCGGTTGAGAAAAGATTACAGAGTATAGTTCAGTGTACGACTGTATGCACGAAAATACTAGCGTCTTTTATCTTTTCTCAACCGGTATATTTTAATTAATTAACGGCGATTCCACCGATTGAGGAAATATTACAGATCAGAGTATTTCCGCGTATTACAGTCATACTCTGAACTAAACTCTGTAATCTTTTCTCAACCGGTGAAATCTTCGGTGAATTTCAAAATGTCATTAAATCTACGCAAATCGGCAGCTCTGCGCTGATTAGTCACTGCCTGCTGAGGAAAGGAAGCTGCTCATTCGAAACTAGTCCGTTTCAGTCATGAAGTAACTGTGAAATTTGTCATTATTTCCTATTTAATGAATAATTCCACACTTACTTTCTGACCTTTCAAAGATTCAACGGCGAAGTATGCGGAATGTGGCATTCTAGCACCGTTCCACTTTGTTCATTTAAACCCATACGAAAGGTTAAATTCGACAGTTTTCGCCGCACACCCGAAAGTTCTACATTTTTCATGGGTTTAAATGGACGAGATGCAACGTTGCCAATTGCACGTTTTGCCACTGAATAGGATTATTATTTCACTTTCTTCACAGAAGTAAAATTATATCAAATACATTTTTAAAATACGACAAAATAAGATAAAATACCACGGAATGGGGCTCTTGCGATCTTTTGCTACACGGGATTGAAGAGTTGATTCTTGCATAAAAATAACCTGTAAAAATGACGATGAGTACACTAAAAAGTCACGAAATTCACTCTCAGAATCGAGCTTAATGGCGGTTCGACGCAGGTATCATGGAAGATCCTGATCTAAATTGAGACATACCTCTGTGTTTTCAAAGAGAAAGTATGGCATATTACATAGGAATCTCCCATGATACCTGCGTCGAACCGCCATTACGATCTTGCCATTTATGTAGTTATGTAGGTTTCTTACTGAATTTTAAACTTTCTCAGTGTGATTTTCGGGATTTTTGCTGATTTTTACATCAGCACTGTTAATAAGTGATATATATTCAGTGATTTTCGTGATTTTTGCTGATTTTTACATTAGGACTATTAATTTGCTCACAGCAAAAGTTTGCAAGAACCCCTGCCCCATTATGCCAATGAAGAAGCGGGGGGCAGTGGTAGACCCAGAAAATTTTACCGCGGGACATGCCTATACGAAATTCGAAATTTGAAGCGTCGCAGGAAGAAATGTTGGGCTATTTTCTGTTGAAAAAAAGGCGACAAGTTAGGCTTCTGGGGGGGGGGGGGGGGGGGGTTAGCGGTAGCCCAGCCGCATCCTTTACGAAAATTTGAGACTGCTGCTGAAAAACGGTGTCGTCTTATGTCTCTCCCACAATATTCATACTTTTTTACCCGTTCGAGAATATATAGTCTGCAGTAACTCAGCTCCCCACTTTCCACTAGATTCGTGAGCTGATTACAAGCCTGGGTGAATCAAATGGACTTTCATTCAGTAATTGTTAGCTCTGATTGAAAATTAATTAATGCATATCTTATCTGACTACCTTTATTTTCAGATGATTTTATGTTCCAGTTGCATTCAGGACGCTCAATTCTCAGAGCTGCATCTTCCTCACGGCTTCGCGTGTAAAACGGTAAGCAAGCCCACATTGAAATCCTCATTTTAAATCTGCAAAGTAAAAATCCCACATATGAGAAGACGTACCTCCCGTTTCGAGGTTTCTACAATGTAGATTGTATAGAATCTACACGAAGAGACTTTTGATGGGGGCACATTCGTCCTTCGACCAGATAACAATATTCTGAGGCGGTGACTATGTTCTTTGGCTCTTTCAACTGCAGAGCTACCGTTTTGCGTGTAATTCATTGCAGTTTTCAATTCACCAATGATTCCACCGGTTGAGAAAAGATTACACGGTCCAGTTCCGTGCATGAGTCGTGATGCACGAAAATACTCGCATCTGTAATACTTTCTCAATCGGTGGAAACGTCGTTAATTAATTGAAATATCCGCAAGTTTTTTCAAAGTCATCAACGACTCTTCAGTTTGAGAAAAGATTACAGGTGCGAGTATTTTAGTGAATTACAGTCCTACACTGAACTGAACTGTGCAGTCTCTTCTCAACCGGTGGAATCATCGGTGATTTGAAAAATCCCATCAATCATTCGCAGAAACGGCAGCTCTGCCCTTAAGTGGCGTATGCTGGACATGAAATTAAGGCAGGCAATACGTATTGCAAAGATGAGTATTATTGAATATTCAGAGGCTTTTCTAACACTTAGACAAACCTAAATTTTCAATTTCCTAAACGCAGAATTTATTGAAATTATTGATTTGGCGAAAGTATTGAAAATTACAAGTTACAGTTTACAGATTATAAGGTAACTTTGAATAATTTCAGTAAATCTTACGGCACAGGCGCAGCCTGCCTTTCATGCTGGTACCACATGCAGTGGCGAGGCGTGCGAATTGGCGACGTTCCTTTCCCCCATTTAAACACATTAGAAAGGTCGAAATGCCTGGTCATCGTATATGACTGGAGCATTCGACTTTTTTGGTCAATTTAAATGGAGAAAATACATTGTTGCCAAATTTCACGCTTCGCTACTGACCACATGCCTCCGCCCCTCCCCTTCCCAAGCCAATCTGCTATTTAAAACAAGCGAAACCTTTCGTGTGAATTCTGGAGACGCTCATATTCTCATGAGCTCAATTCAATATTCTACTTCGACGAAAATCGAAATCTCATCAAATCAGCGAATCAGCAAATCAGCAAATCAGCATTGACGAGAGAGGGTTGATGACCGTGAGTTCGTGAAAGGGGTGGTTGTTTTCAAGGAAGTGATCGAGGGATTTTTCGCACGCCGTCAAAGAATTATAATACATCCGCAGCCTCCGGAGAGGGAAGAAGAAGAATAAGAAGAATTCAAAATAGGCTTAGAATCTCCGCCATTTCTGATTTGCCGACTGTGAATGACTGACTGGAGAAAGAGTTTCGCTTTCGGATGACGATGAAAGGCTTGCTTTGCTTACTCACGACCAGTATCGCCAGATCGAGGGTAAAAAGCCGTATCGTCCCCATTTAAATCAATGTAAAACGTACGGCTTTTTCACCCCAATCTGGCAACACTGCTCACGTCCGATGTGGACCACGCGGCGCGTGACAGGCGAAACATCGCATCGTATGACGGGACAAACAACGCGAGGAGTTCCCATGAGATCCCTGTGACGACGAAAATGATGAGACGATGCGATATTCGGCCATTCGCCAGGTGATACGTTGCCAGATTTATCCTATTGAAAAAATGAAAAAAAAAAAAAATGGGGGAAAGTAAGAAAAAAGAAAGAAAAGATAGATAAATAGATAGATAAATGGTTTATTTTCAGTCTTTAGACAAAAGTCAATAAAAAAAAAAAAAAAAAAAAATGGTACGAGTAAATTACTCAAGTTACAGGTAAACTATACTAGACAAATTAAATAAACTAACGTAAAATTAACGCAAAACAATTGAAGACTGAAAATTTGGTACCTCCGCATAGCCGAGCCTGTTTTGGAGGTTACCTTTAATAAAGAAAATGAAATAATTGAAAATACACGAGAGAGTTTAAGAGTGAGGGAGAGAGGGAATGGGTTTTTTGTAAAAAAATACTTTCCTTCATTTTTTTTTAACAAGAGAAAAGGGGTGTGTGTGTTAGAGTCCCTGTATGTAGAGAGATGAGACAAGATGGTAGTCAACCTCTGATTGGTTAACGAGTGTTAGGCTCTACGGGCGACGTCATTGGATGTATTTTTGCACACTTGTTTAGATACTCTTGTTTACAAACGAAGGGGTCCAACGGTATTTTACGGATGAAAGAGTTAATTGTAGATGAACTTGATCAGTAGCGTAGCCAAGGGTGGTTCAGGGGGTCTGGACCCTCCCCCCCTTAACACAAAAATTTGTCCTAAAAAAGGTAATTTTTTGCGTTTTCAGACAAATTTGATCAAATTAGTATCTTTGGACCCCCCCCCCCCGACAATTTTCGGACCTCGGACCCCCCCCCTCCCCCCGAAAAATTCCTGCCTACGCCACTGGACTTCATAATTTCAAATCATGATGCACCTTAAGAATGTCTATAATTTCCGCAAAAAATCTTTAAAAGCGTAAATAGATGTCGATCGACATCAAAAGCAGTAAAAGATTACCCAGTTAGGAACTCTACGGCACTGTAATCTTTGCTGTGGACCCAAACACAACATCGGCTCTCAAGCCGGCCTCGGTGGCTTGGTGGTCAGAACACCTGACTGCCAACCCATTAGGTCCCGGGTTCGAATCCCGGAAATGCCAGCAGATTTTTTCACTGGTCTTGTCGCTCGGTCTCCTTAGAAGTGAGTCCACGGCTAAGATTACAGTGGGTATCTGATTGTGAGTGCTAAAGCATAGATTTTTCAAGTCTCCGGTGTCTTCTGACAATAAACAAAAAACTTTCCTTCTCTCGATTTGTTTATAGTGTAGGCTCCAATCAAGAGCATAAGTCAATAAATTCTTAAAAAAAAAAAAAAAAAAAAAAAAAAAATAATGCTCTCAAAATGTAAACAAAAAATGTGCAAAAATATGTCCCATGGAGGGACTGAAGGGGGGGGGGTTGCTGGGAAGCGAAAGTCCCCCCCTGCCCCCTCCCTAGGTTCACAAAGGCTGGATCCGACTCGAGCCAAGGCGAGAGTTCTCGTGAACAATTTTTGAAATTTCCTTGGACTTGGCAACAATGTAAGCGATATTTGGAGACGATTAACTGTTCAATGATGAAATGGGGAAGGGGGAGGGGGCGATTGGCGACGATCAGGTGATGCCGAACTGGATGAGTTGGGAATGGCTTGAGGATCTTTTCCCATGGAACTCTCTTATAAATATATCTATAGCTATAGCTGCGCGTCTTTTCTTGATTAAACATCTGTTTACGTGAGCGGACCCGATCACAGACGGATCGAAAATCAACGGAGAAAGAGAAAAAGAGAATCAGTGATCAGTCGAGGAAAGAGAATAGAGAGAAAGAGGTAGTTCGAGGTAAAGAGAGAGAGAGAGAGAGAGAGAGAGAGAGAGAGAGAGAGAGAGAGAGAGAGAGAGAGAGAGAGAGAGAGAGAGAGAGAGAGAGAGAGAGAGAGAGAGAGAGAGAGAGAGAGAGAGAGAGAGAGAGAGAGAGTATTTGGATGACCTTGAGTAAGGGGTAGTGGGGGTAGTGGAATAAGGGTGGGGGTGAGAGAGCTGAGAGATGCTGCTGCTGCAGTAGAGAGTAGAGACAAAATCTTTGTGAGGGTGGGATTCTGGCTCCTCCACAGACTCCGCGATAGGCGCACGATGGGAAAGGGTGAAGGAGGGAGGGTTAAGGATTCTTCTATTCAACCCCCCTTTCGACGCTCGACCGAGGCCTTTCTATTGGCAATTTTTAATAAAATTAAATTAGATCAAATCAGATCGATCGGATCAATCGGTCTTTCCTTTCGCTTTTTCTGTTCCCACTGGGTTTGACCAGCCCAGCGCGACTGTTCGGCGAAGGGTTCTGGGAAGGGTTGGTCTCGTTTTCGTTCCTGCAACAGTAGGAGCTCCTCGCTAATTTTGATTATCAGGTGGATCTGTCTTGCCTATGACAAAGTATAGACACGGGCGGATACAGGGAATTGTCTTTCTCTCTCTCTCCTCCCATTTGAAAACGTGCGTTAGAAAAGGACGACAGAGGGAGCCAAAATCACGTGATGGCCCCCTCTGCTGTCCTTTTCTAACTCATAAGTTCAAATGGAGGGAGAGAGAGAAAGACAATTCCCTGTATCCGCCCATGAGTATAGAGTGCCTCTGCGTAAAGTCGAGTTTGCTACGATCAATACTGACAAGAGAAAGTTTCTCGAGCTCATACGTTTTGAGTATTGGCCAGTGGTGGCTCGTGCAATTTGACAACAATGTTTAACTCCGTTTGATTCTATGTAAAACAATCGATTCGATAGTTCTTCACCAACAATCGATTGTTGTTCATAGATTCAAATGGACGGAAAACATTGTTGCCAAACTCCGCACGACCCGCCACTGATGATATAGGCGTCTTCAGAAGATCAAATGGGCCTCATGCAAAATTTTGTTTAAAAGCAGAGGAATACATTGAATTCTAATGTAACAACCAGCGAAAAGCTCGAAAATCATTCTTAAGACGTCTAAAATTCAGAAATAAACTCAGGAAACAGCTGTAAAGGCAAGATCGAAATGGTGGAGTTCAGCAGGGATATCATGGAAGATCCCTCCTTAATTTGTCACTTGAAGCGTTGAAATATATAACGAGGTAAACGCCTATAGACGTTGCAAAGATTGTGCAGTTGTTTTTTCGTCTTTCGTCACACGGATTATCCATGACGTCCAGTGAAACGACATTTTTAAATTAAATTTCTCCTTTAATGAATGATTTTTTCCAGGAAAAAACCTTTGGCAAACAGTCTAAACACACTCAGTACTTTAGATAATCAAGGAGAAGATGCACAAACTTTGCAACAACTGATGACGCATACCTCATTATATATTTCAACGCTTCAACAGCATTTTTACAAAATAATCATCCTGTATTTGGTCAGTTATTGTAACGATCCATCAGGGGTAAACACGGAGAATAAAATTCTGATTGAAATTACGGAAGGAAGAAATTGGGGGGTAAAAAAAAATTCCATTTAAAATCATAAGAATTCTTATTGATTCAACCAGAATTATCGTTAGTCCAATTGAACGTTCTGACGATTCAGGAGAATCACAAGAAAAAATCGTTGGATCATTAAGAAATCTGGTTGAATCAATAAGAACTCTTATTATTTTTAAGGGAATTTCTTTTTACCCCAATTTCTTCCTACGTTCCGTAAGGACGACGCCCGCACCTTATGGAAATGGGCTCCCGGTAGAATTGGCTGAAATTTTGATATGTTGTAGTCTTCGACCTCCTGATCAAAAGTTCTCACGGGCGCGAAAGATTTCTATGTCAAGTTTCCGAGATACAGAGGGTCGAAGTTCTGGATTTTCCAGGAAAAGTGGCGTTTTTACCACTGTGCCTGTCGTTCGTTTTCCCCGATTTTGACAGGAAATGATACTTTTTCTCGATAGAACCGTTGAAAACTCATTCTAGGCCAACTTTTTACGTACCGATGCTCGTGCGGAGGGGTAAGGGAGGCCAGGGTCGAAGGGGGGCTCCGACTAAATGTAGTGCACCAATCGTTCCAATCAGTGTATTTTCTTTAAACGTTTATTTCATGTGGACGTCACTTCAATCGACGACCGGAGAGCATGCTGTGGGGAGAGATGGAGGGGACAAGGGAGCAGCTCCCCCCCCCCACGTTTGGCCAAAAAAAGAGAAAAAGAGGGGCAGGCAAGGGAAAGGGGTAACGGGGGGGGGCGAAAATCCCATTTTCGCCCCTCCCCCCGTTCGTGAGAACTGAATCTACCTATGAAAGGGGGTCTTGTGGGGAGTCAAGGGATGAGGGGCGGGGGGTGTTCCGACAAAATATCGCGTAATAATCGTTCCAAACGGCCTATAAAATATGGTTTCTGACAGGTATTGCTTACAGCTTTCGTCGTTGGGAGGGTGGTGGTATCCCTCCCACATCCTTGAGGGTTGAGGTGAATCAAAATGTTGGCTTTAAGCGATTAGCTAAATCAGATGACGCTCGAAATACCTGAAGAAATCTGTATTGTATAGGCTGTTTGGAACGATTATAACGCAATATATGATTGGGGGACTCCCCCCTTGGACCCCCCTTGAATCCCCCTTAAAACCTTTTTTCATTGGCTGGGATTTAGCCCTAGAGAAAGGAGGGGGCGAACTAGGGATTTCCGCCCCCCCCCCGGTGATCCTTTTTTCTTGTTTTCTCTCTTTCTTTCCCCTTTTTTGGCTTAACAGGGGGGGGTTGCCCCCATTGGCCCCCTCCAACTCTCCCCACAGCATGCTCTCCGGTCGTCGATTGAAGTGACGTCCACATGAAATAAACGTTCAAAGAAAATACACTGATTGGAACGATTGGTACACTACATTTAGTCGGAGCCCCCCTTCGACCCTGGCCTCCCTTACCCCTCCGCACGAGCATCGGTACGTAAAAAGTTGGCCTAGAATGAGTTTTCAACGGTTCTATCGAGAAAAAGTATCATTTCCTGTCAAAATCGGGGAAAACGAACTACAGGCACAGTGGTAAAAACGCCACTTTTCCTGGAAAATCCAGAACTTCGACCCTCTGTATCTCGGAAACTTGACATAGAAATCTTTCGCGCCCGTGAGAACTTTTGATCAGGAGGTCAAAGACTACAACATATCAAAATTTCAGCCAATTCTACCGGGAGCCCATTTCCATAAGGTGCGGGCGTCGTCCTTTCAATCAGAAATTTTTCTCCGTGAAGGGTCTATAGGTAGGAGGAAGAGTCAGAGTTTATGTCCAGGCGGAATTTTGGAAAGGGCGCAAAGTGAAGGTAAACAACAAGGGCGTATCCCTAGAAAAAAATCCAGGGGCGTTAGGGGGGAGGTTCAATTTTAGCCCATTTTTTTTTTTTTAACACTCTCAAGCAGTTTATCGCTCTTTCCTTTCATTTTTGTGTTTCTCAAGAACTAGCCCCTCCTGTCCACCTCTACGCGCCCTTCAGTACGTCAAAAGACAAAATGCAAACTTGATGGTTAAAAGCACGAGAGGGGGGGGGAGAAAAAAATCCTAGTTGAGATTGATCAAATGCTTCAAAAACATTACACACTTCCGCAGTGGCGGCTCGTTCAATTTGGCAACAATGTTTTTGCTCAATTTGAATTTATGTACAATAATCGATTGTTGATGAAGCAGCGCTTCAGTGACGACTCGATTGTTCAAGACACAATCTAATGGACCAAAAACGTTGTTGCCAAATCACACAAGCCACCGCATCACTAGATACCTTGTTTATTATGGAATTGAAGTTTGAAAATACAAAAACCAAATCCAAATTAAAAAGAAAACAAACAACAAACAAAAAAGTTGGAAAAACACCAGGACTGTGGCCTGCTCATCAAAGTCATGCGAATATATCTAAGCATCTCACACCGATTAGTGAATCCTGCACGACAAGTTGCATATTCGCGGTATTTGAAGGCGCTCGAGAGAGAAAAAGGCGTAGAGCAACCGAGCCGTTCCGTTATAGCTATTCTTCAGTCTCGCAGTCTCGCAGCCACCAGCCACCTGCTCCACAGGAGACAGAGGGTTGAGGTTCGAAGGAGTTGTTTCAAGCCCTTACCCACCCCCTCTCACCCTCCCCAATTACACCCTCCTACACTCCTACAGTTATGTCCAGGATTGAAAACAAACTTGCGGGTCTTGGGAATGAAGTGTGGGAATTTTGAGCAAATCAGCTGGTTCCGCCAAGGCTGAACAAACACAATAAACGCAAACTAACTGCAGCCGTATCCCGCACTAGCATCACGGCAACGCATGCACTGTTCGTATCTGCAACCGTGTGAAAGCTGTCTCCTTTGCTATTCTCATTAGGAGTGCAAAATGTTTTCAACATGTTTGCGGGGTTCGTCAACTAGCTATAGCAATCATGCGTATGATCAATGGTATTTTTCTATGCACCGCTGACTCCACCGGTTGAGGAAAGATTACACAGTTCAGTTCTGTACATGACTGTATACTGCAAGAAAATACTAAGGTAGGTGACCCAAAGGTGGCCCGGCTCCTAAGGTGGCCCACCCCAGCTTATTTCAGTTAATTACACGAATTGACGATATATGGCGTTAGTGCTGAGTAGCAGTATGCTATCGCTTCCATCACTCCAAAAATCAAGAGCATCGGGCGATTCAGTCGGCGCGGAACACCGTAACGTCCATTTTCGCAGGTCTTCAGCTAATTTTCACGGAAGTATACAATCGTGAAAGCTGAGCCCTTAAATTGATACCACCTTTGACTTTAAATTCATCATACTCATCATAATTTCTGGTGCAACTAGGGTCTAGATTCCGTTTTTGAACGATACCATAGCATTTGAATACTAATTAATGACATTTAAAAGGGGGTGTCCACCTTTAGGTACATCAAAAGTATATGAGGGGTGACCACCTTAGGCGCATGTATTGCGCGATGTCAAAATTCCACTTTTTTTCAAACGAAAAAAAAACCCTCAAAAACAAGCTTTAAAAAAAATGAAACTAACACATGATAACCAACTATCTGAATAGTTAATTGACATATTTAGTTTTTTTTTATCTGTCATGACTTATACGTGCATATTGGCCCCAAGCATGGGTATGGCCACCTTTGGGTCACTTACCTTATGATCTGTAATCTTTTCTGCAGTTCAAAGTTGTTGGATTCAACTGAAATATTTTAATTATAAAATCACCAGTATTCTTCAAAAACTGAGCAATACTTAAATTAGTCCAATGCCCTGCCCCTTTTTTTACCATTTTACCATTGATTTTAATGGATACTATTTTTCATAAATACCTAATCCCAAAAATTACAATTTCAACAAAACAAAAAAAAGTTCCCTCGGGGAATGTTAAAGGCAAAGAGTAAACAAGAGTCGCAATTGCATTGAGAGCCAGGAGTGGTCAATGCTGATAAGAGTTATTGGCTGGAAATGGAGGGAAATCGTGGTGCCAAACTGTCTTAGGGTATATAGCTAGGGAAATTAACACGGGGTTTTCGTTCCGGGACGTTTATCTCGAAACCTGTGCAAAATTGTCTATAAACAATTAAGACGAGTCGATTCAGCAGAATTTTCCAAACAAATTGATAGGTCACAAGTACCAGTATATTGCAAATTCGAGATGACCGTCTCAGTTGAAAAGTACACATAATAGCGAGTTACTCAAACACACGTCAAGCATGCGTAAACACACTATTGTGCGTACTTTTCAACTGAGACAGTATTTTCGAATTTGCAATAAAGTGGCACTTATGACCAATCAAATTGTTCGGAAAAATTTGCTTAATCGACTCGCATAAATTGTTTACAGACGATTTTGCTTAGGTTTCGAGATAAACGTCCCGGAACGAAACTCCTGTGTTAATTTCTCTATACCCTAAGACATTTTCGCACCACGCTTGCAGCCAATCAGAGGCCAGCCCGAGTTTCCGATCCCTTATCTGCGTTGACCACGCAGGCCTTTCCATTCAATTGCGACTCTTGTTTACTCTTCGGTTAGAGGCAACCTCTTTACGAAATTAAATGCAAATTAAACCAAATGGTTCAAAAGTTATGCGGGGATACGGACAAACGGTCAGACAGACAGACAGACGCCACAGAAATTTAAATACATTTACCTATATCCAAGATCCAATCCACTTATGGGTAAAAAAAATTGACATTTCATAGATGGATGCTCTTAAGGATATCATTAGGCATGGCGAGAGTTAATTGAGTCATAATTATCATGATTGATACATAGTCGTAATTGGCCAAGTATCGAAAAAAAAAAAAAAAAATCTTAAAAATCTATGCGCCATTACAATACTTCCTAAATTTTTCTAATTTCATTAAAGTGAGAAAGTAAAAATAATAAAAGAAAAATTAGGGGAAACGAGAGGTTGTGCACGGAAAAAAAACTACGGTGAAATTAACCATACGATAGCTGATTTTGGCACCTGCTAGATGTTATGGCAATGTTAACCAAAAGTATACTATGTTTTGACTAGGTACTAGGTGATGTTACCTGATTGCATGTCGAATTTACTCAAAGTAACGGTAAATGCACCATACTTCTGGTCAAGTTTACCATAACATCTAGCAGGTGCCAAAATCAGCTATCGTATGGTTAGTTTCACTAATCTTTTTTTTCCGTGTGTGTAAGTATTTTGTGGAGAGGATATGGAATATTCCCAAGAGCCTTGTGCACTGCACCTCTAGCGACACTTCCGTGTTCTGTGTTCCGTGTTCGCCGAGGCATGGACATTGGATAATACCATGCAATAAGCACGAGTCGCGTCCGGAAAACAAGGCGAGAAATGCATAGATACACGAGAGATTCAATCCCGAAAGTGGTTCAAACATCACTTACAAGGTGATAAAACAAATTGGCTCCATCGGTTCATTTCCATTTCGCAGTTGCATAATAACACAGCGAGTCAATTGGAACAAGGAGGAGGAGGAGGTGGAGAGGAACATGCAGCAGGAACGGAACGAAAGGAGAGGGGATGAGCCGCGGGGAAAAGGCGCGACGTTTTAAGGGCCGTCATAAAATAAGGGGGCGGCCCCCTCCTCACCCCCTCCCCTTTTCCCGCCTTTTTCCTCATCCATCTCGTATCCGTGTGTGTGATTTGGGTGTTTTCCTTTTTAGTGTCGATGTATAAGTAAAGGATCGCTCAGGAAATAGTGTGGTGCGGCAGTTGTGGAAAAGGGGGCGGGGATAAGGGCCGCGGCTGTAATAAAAAGGAAACGTATATATTTCTAGCTTTTGAAAACGGCGACGGTGGAGGAGCGGGGAGCGAAAATGATAGCCCGCAAATCGTCGGCGGTTGGGGGAGGGGGGGGCGTCGAGTATAAGGGACCGGGGGAAAGAGGATATGATTTAAGAGACATTACAAGCATTAGGAGAAAACTCAACAAGTTTCCTTTTTATTGGTGACAAACTGAGCCGAAAAACTTATGTCCATATTATATTGTGCCTTGCAACTTTTAAGGCTCTCTTCTTCCTTTCCACCCCTCAACTTCACTCTCTCTCTCTCTCCTGCTCAAAGGATTTCACGTCCTTCAGCGCGGTTTTCTGACCCATATCACCTCTCTCAACCTTTTTCCCTCCCTTTTCCCGGTTTTTCTATGACCCTCTTCCCGAGAGGACTTTGTTCGTCAAAGGTTAATTTTTACTACCTTTTATCTCCCGCACTTGTCCTTTTGTGCAGTTTTTTTGTACTGTGTCGGGAAAGCTGTAATATACTTGTAATTGAGACCAGTATATCTTTTACAAATCTATGTAAAAACTGTGAAAATGCGCACAAAGTTGTGTACTGTACGAAAAAGTATGCACAGTTTGTTGTTCATTTCTTTTCTTTTCTCACGATATGTTACTATACATATCAATATCGAGTGATTATGAGAAAGGGGACGACTTTCATTCTTTCTTTCGTTTTTTTGAAAGTCGAAAGAATTGGTTATTCAAAGTCGTAGTAAACGATTTTTTAAATAACTGACTAATTTTGTTGGAGTTAATAGCTCAGATATAATTGAGTTATTTCCTCTAAACTTGAAATGACCTTTGATACCGCGATCTCAAAAAACAAGTCACACATTAAAAAATAAACAAAAAACAAAATTCCCTTTCCGTTTCACTTCCTTGGCGTCGATAGATCCTTATTTTTTTTTTTTAAATTTCCAGTTTTACTCATTACATTTGAAAGTCTCTGAAATACATTGATCAAAAGGATCAAGTTATTGCAAAACTACTCGGAACGAAATCCACCAAACTTTAAACTTTTGCGAAGCAATGGATTAAAGTCTCAATGGCTGCGTTTCACGCATTTTCTAATCATCCTTTCTGATAACCTATAAAGCTGACACAACATGACGACCGACGTCTCAATTTTTACAAAATTGCAGCTTGCATTTTCACCACGCGGAATATTAGACGCAACTAATTGACCCATACATGCCCAGAGTTATTTGGCATTTGTACGTGTTTCTCTCAAAAAACAAAATCTGAGAAATAAAAACACAAAAAAATTAAAAAAAAAAAAAAAAAAAAAAAAAAAACGAAATTTTTTGGTGCTGCTAAACTTTACGAGCTAAAAAATCTCAAAATTGGCGTATGAGTGATATTGAGTTCCACCATATATGGGTTAAACAAATTTGAATAATTTCAGCTCAACCACAAGGTGACTGAGAGTAATTATGAGACTCGGACTACCTCTGTGAGAGGTGCACTCTTAAGACAGGACCAGGATTTTTTTTTTTTTTTTAATATTTTCCTATACCTTTGATTGACTGACATTGCTTTAATCCTTTCAACTCCATGCTCGAGTATACTCGTTTTTGTGATTTAATCTGCCTCGCTCAGTTTCAATTTCTTGTCAACAGTAAAGGTGACCAAAAAATAACATTTGAAGACTACTTTTTCGTCAAGTGCGCCTTCAATCAGAAGAATAGGCCAAATGAACTCCGCGGAGTAGGATCATTTAACTACCCACCAAAAAAGCGAGCTGGCGTTGATTTATCCTAACAACCTGGTATAGAAAAAGGGTTACACAATGTGACGCCTCCTGGTGAAATGACCCATTCTTAGCTATGTTTATGTCAGCATTCCAATCCGGATTAAATACGGTTTCTAGAATTAAGCCGGATTCGGATTGTAGAAGTGCGAATAGACTCTTTGGACTCGACTCGACCAGTGGCGAAGCGTGTAACTTGACAACGTTGTGTTGTGTCCATTTAAACCCCATGTAGAGGGTCGAATGTGAAGGCCTTCACTGAACACCCAGCAGTTCAATCTTTTTCATGGGTGAAATAGACACTATGCAACGTTGCCAAAGTGCACGCTATGCCACTGGATTCGACCTATGTTGCCCATGTTCGTTTCGACCTCGTTCGAAACTTCGATCGAGTCGACGAATTGGAGAGCAAATCCCATTTTAAACGATTTGTATAGATCAAACTTGGGCTGAGACCATATGCTTTTGGGTTTTTTTTTTTTTTTTTTTTTTTTTTTTTTTTTTGCGTGGTGGTATATTGCATTTCTCGCTTGGAGACCTTCCGATCGATGTATCGCAAGTCATACTTTGACGCAAAAAGATTTTTACTCTCTAGTTCCCCCTCAAGGAGAGAAAGTATTGTCATCATGACAAATTTGGAAGTTGGGGTTTTTTACTCATAGGGGATAGACACCACAAAATTTTGAAGGGAGGATGCCCGAAGCTTTGTAAAATTGTCGAGGTAAAGTAAACATGTGACACATCTTTCGAATGCCTTTTATTGACGCTTCTAGAATATATTTAGCTTTTTGCAGAATAATCATTTGTGTCACCACTGCAGCGGTTGGGTAAAAGTGTCAAAAATCTCCCATAAGTAAAAAATATATACGCTTTGACGCTCCCCAAAGTGGGGATCGGGAGCTTTTTAAAACTTTAAAATAATTTTTTTAGGGCTTTTTTTCATTCTGTATTTTAAAACTTATAATAACCAGCCATTCTCGAGAAAAAAAAAGAAAAAAAAAACAAGCAGTGGACCTCCAATACATTGTATGTATTGGTAAAGCGTGCCGTGGTATAGTTGGAATTTTAACCAAATTTAATACAAAAATGTCTTTCATCGCTTAGAATGGTAACACTAAAAACATAACAACATTTTCGAACGAAGCACCTTAATATAGAGTCCAACGTTTGACGCCTTCGAGATAGCGCCCCTGGGATGGCCGAGGACGGTGGTGAGGGGGTTTTGACCTCCGGAAAAATAATGATTGAGAATAGCCAAAACTGCAACTTTTTTACTTCAATGAGCCAAAAAAAAGAACGTAAAAAATTGGAGGGGAGGGGGGATTAAAAAAAAAAAAATGGATTAAAAAAGCACCCTAAAGAAAAACGTCTAGTGACCAAAAACCTTCCAAACAATTTTTTTTCCATCAGCGTTTAGTAACTATTAAACAAACCTTTTTTCCACGGCCACCAATTATTCTGACTTTTGGTATAAAATTGTGGACGCCATCCCAAAAGAACCGCCAATTTGTTAAAGCTTTATGGGAATTCGGCGCAAAGAAGGGGGAAAGGGAATTTTTGAACACTCAATCACAAACAAACAAAAAACTTACTTCGGCGCCCAAATAAGTTTTGATACACCCAGTGTATAGTACGCAGGACACGTGAGTTTTCTAACACCCTATGCATCGTCAATGAACTTAAAAACAAATTTCTTTCAAGTAACCCCCCCCCCCCAAGCCAATGAAAATAATCGCCGAATCAGCTGACGAAACGAAGACGAAGAGAAAAGTGGACTGTGGCAGTGCTCACAGCTGCCAACGTTGCAGACGTGTACGACACTCATCACAAACAAATAAATGATAAAAGACGCAGCACTACTATCAATAATCGCAACTTCAACAGAACATAAAATAAATATAAAGAATGTATAAAGAATACATCTAAGAATTCCATGGAACATATATATAAATATACCCAGAATATAAACATTTACAAAAAACGCAGCAGCGTGTCCGCCATTGAAATAAAATTACAGTTGGTATCAATAAAAGCGTACACCACACCGAAAGATGCGACTCGTTACACCTCTCAAGCTGATAGTACTTTTGAAACAAAATAAAAACAATGAAGAAACGTAATGCCATCAAATTACATACATAAATAAACCAGAATCTGGGAATTCTGCTGAAAAAATAATAACCCTAAAACAAGCGGAGTCGAATAAAAGACTCTGCCGCAAATCTAAGATGCCCACCTCGATCCGCTGCCATTTGATCTGTATTAAACAGCTGTATCATTGTATACATGATTTCAATGAAAGCATCAAAACGAAAGGAAGAAGCGTGCTTACACGGCACGCTTAAAATCCAGATCCGGATGGTCTGGAACACCCTGTATACGGATTGTAAAATTTAGGGATAAAGACGACGTCAACTTTTAAAATGCCCGGCTAAATTTCTAAAATTATGAAAAAACGCTTTATTACTCTCAGACCCCCCCCCCCATGTGTACCAAAAATGTGGATTGTATCATCAAATCAAAATTGCGCGTAAAAATTTCTGTTTCGAGTCGGGGCCGATATGTTTTGAGACTATGAAAAACTATTTCTGTGGTTAATGGTTAAAAAAATTTGAAATTTGTTGTTGTTTTTGTTTTATATTACAATAAAAAACAAACAAAACAAACAAAACAAAACAAAACAAAAATAAAAACAAAAGCAAAACAAACAAACAAAATAATTCACGCAACATATTAAAAGCCATCAAAGAAGGACTTGGAGGATTGCTTTTCCCATTAAGTTGCGGGTAGGCTGAAGTATTTCCTGCAAATTTGGTAAATTTGTTATATACAGCACGTGAATGAAAAATACTGGCATTGGCTGAAGAGAGCCAAACACCCCCCCCCCCCCCAACAATGCAAGGTAAAGACCATGGTCCTCATTTCAGTTGTTTTCAATGGAACCATATATAAACCTAAATTGTATTTGCTGAAGAGAAGGCGTTAGAATAAAAATGAAAGGCTGAAAATCTTGACTTCGGCTATGCTAGAGGGTTGTTAAAGTCAGTTGAAGTGCCACTCAACCTTGCTTTCACGCCTTTATGTATTAAGTAAAAGGCGTTTAGAAAAAAAGGGGAAAAAAGGTTAAGATTATAGTCGTGATAACAATAGAGAAACCAGATCAAACGGACTACGAGTAACCGAAATGAAGATCGGATGAAAGGCGAAGAGAGATTTTCATTTAAGCGGTAATTACATAAAATTCTGTGGATCTTTGTATTTGATAGGAAAATCAAACTATTTGTTTTTGATTGTTAAATCAAGATAAAATGGTTGCATTCAGTTTTGTGTATTTAGCACCATGATATCATACATTTGCTCAAATTAAAATATACTCATTCCAGTGCGTTCGAGGAATAAAGGATTGAGTGCATCGCATATGAAAATACGGCACGATCAATGCTGAACAATGTTGATTCATGAAGACAATTAAAACTTGGAGCTTTACAAAATAACAGCAACAGTTACGACACAATTTTTTTTGCATTCTGAGATGAATGGGGCTCTTGCAAACTTTTGCTATGAGCAAATAAAATAGTCTAATCTGATGTGAAGACCAGCGAAAAACACAAAAGTCAGACTGAGGAAGTCTAAAATTCAGAAATAAACTCACGTAACTGCTATAACGGCAAGATCGTAATGGCGGTTCAACGCAGGTATCATGGGAGATTCCTGTCTAATATGTCACTTTCTCTATACGGAAACACAGAGATATGTCTCAATTTAGATGTAGGAATCTCCCATGATACCTGCGTTTTTCCGCCACTAAGCCCGATTCTGCAGAGTGAATTTCATGATTTTTTAGTGTACTCATCGTCATTTTTACAGGTTTTTATGCAAGAATCAACTCTTCAATCCCCTATAGCAAAAGTTTGCAAGAGCCCCATTCTCCTTTACGAATTATGCTAGAGCTCGTTTCAGAAGTGTAGGCGCACCTAGACTATCATCTTTGGCGAATTTTCAATTTCCATTCCTTCAGATGTAAATAAAACTTGCCTTCGACTTTAAACTTTTGATTTTAAAGCGTTCCTCTATGCAAATCTAATGCTTTTATTCATTTTCATCAATTTTTATTTTATAATCTGAGAAATAATTTTGAAAAATTCCGAAGATTATCGGCCTAGGTGCACCCACACCTCTGAAAATACCTCTACCGATGCAATTAAATGAGTAAAAATGGTCCGCTCGGAGAAGAAACTTTAGCTTCAATTTCAAAGAAATCGACCTTTGAAGCGCGATTTCATCCAGACATGAAGCGGATTTAGTATGAGACACGGCAAAGTGTACCTATACACATTATATTTGTACACAAATACCTCATAAGATGACACCATGACACGTCAGAAGACCAAAAGGTACAGTCCCAAATGGCCAGCGAAAAGATGCAAAAGAGCAATGGGAAAGCCGACGCATTTTCATTCTTATTAAAATGTTCACAAAATGTTAGAGGTAGTTCGGGAGAGAGGTCAACTAAGTATTATATGAAGGGAAGACAATCGATTGACCAAGGGAGCTTCGCGGGGAGGAAACCCTCTCAACTCACTTTGTCACCCCCCGGTGTCAGGGGATGGAAAGGAAGAGGAGAGAGCTATGTAAAGAGAGAGAGAGAGCGAGAAAACGTGGGAGAAAGAGAAAGAGAGAGAGATGAGAAGAGAGAGAGAGTGAGCGAGGAAGATAGAGAGTCAGAGGAGAAAACCCACCCCCACCTTATAACCCACCCCTTCTCTCATCTCACCCGTTTCTTGCATTTGAATAACAACACACACTCACGCAGGCATCCAACGCACACCATCGCACACTCACACACATGCTCGTCGCACACTTACATATACGTATATACAGCGGGTACATATAGGTATATAAATGTATGTACTCTCACGCATGGCGCGGCGGCGATAGTATGGACGCTGAGTCCGCGCTGCGCTGCTTCGGACTTCGAAGTTCGTGGTCCAGGGTTCAACGATGGCGGGCGGAGGTGGCGGAATTGCGACTCTCGTCCTCTCGTTCCCCTCCCCCCCAACCCCTCTTCCCTGCACTCCTGTGCCCCCGCAACCCGCAAGTTCTCTCATCCACCCCCCTTTCTACTCCCCCCCCACCCCCACTGCCACCCTCATTTCCCTCCTTCGTCTTCACCATACGTGCCCGCTGTCCGTTCCTCGCTCCTCCGGTTTTTCTTCCTCAGCGAAATTTCAATACAGATCGCGTATTAAGCCCAATTATGCTGCCCGCCGTACCGTATACCCGTACACCGTAGCAACGTACCGTACTGTTCGATCAAATGCTCGCCAAGACAAAATTGTTTTTTTCTTCCTCATCCACCCCCTCCGCCTACCCCACGCCCTCTTGTCCCCCCCTTTTTTTTTAAAATATAAGCTGTTGGCTAAGTGCTGCCAACTTCTCCCCTTTATTCCCGCCCTTCGATTTTCATCCCTCCTTTTTGCTTTACTGCAGAGCTGAGTACGTACTGAGCAGGAATGCCAACTGTCCTTTGGTCTCCGTGTTTCTGTCTCAATCGAATAGGTCGAGTATGTTTTTTTTTCTCTCCGATGGCTGCAAATGCCCGTGTTCCGATCCAGTAATCTGGCAACAGTGCAATTACTCCCATTTGAATGTATGAGAAACAGTCGATTCTTGAAGGGGCTAAAGTCTCGTGACTAATCGATTATTTCTCATGCAATCAAATGGAAAGAAAACACTGTTGACAGATTGCTTGATTACTCTTTTGCACTGATTTGTGGCCACTTTTTTTTCCGATCTCGCAGACCACAGCGCATCGCAGACTCTGTGCCAGTCAGTATAGCGAGGCGTGAAATTTGGAAACGATGTACTTTCACCGTTTAAACTTACTAAAAAAATCGAATGCTTCGGTCATCGGCGATGACCAGACGTTTCGACCTTTTTAATGTGTTTAAAGGGGAAGAAAGAAACGTTGCTAAATTGCACGCCTCGCCACTGGTGCCAGTGATGTAAGTCTAAAGCTGGAGGTAACGGGTCTGTTGCAAACTTTTGCTACAGCGCTATAGAGTGATCAATTTCATGTAAAATCGAGTGAAAAGTCCATTAGTGGCAGCAGAAAGTCATAAAATGCAATAACAAACTCACAAAGAGGCATTTAACTGAAATCCAAGATGGCGGGTAAAATATCGAGCAACCTGTATGCAACCATCATGAACATCCAAAATGGCCAACCTCACAACATCGATCACAATCAATCACAACGCAAACAAACTCATAACCTCCGATGCTGTGAGGTTGTTAACGTTGGCCATCATGGATGTTCACGGTGCGTGCAGCCAGGTTGCTCGATATTTTACCGCCATCTTGGGTTTCAGTTAAACGCCTCTTGTGAGTTTAATACTGCATTTTATGACTTTCTGAAACCACCAATGGACTTGGATGTGATTTTACTTAAGATTTAACACTCTATATTGCTGACAGCAATACAGCAATTTTCTGTAGCAAAAGTTTGCAACAGACCCATTCCGCGTCTTTATGATGGCATGTGACGTCAAAAAATGTTCATTTTGCTCTATCTATATATTGGAATATTTTCTCTTCTTTTTGCAATGATTGCAACAATTTTTGAAATTTGTTTATGCATTAAATTACTTCGGATTTGAAAGCAATAATCCCCCACCTTCTTTTGTGGGCAGCACTTTAGAAAGATGACAACGGCGAAATAAACATCGATCTCCTAAATACTTTAATGAGGGTGGGTCTAAAAGTATTATTGATTTTGACGTTAAAATTCGAATCAGTATACCCGTACAGCGTGTAAATGATGCATTGTTGAATAGCATTTTTCCCCACTAAAACCCTTGAAGGAAAAAATGGAGCTGTCAGATATGCAGTAAGCATGCAGCCCCGAATTCAACCATTTGCTTATAGGTTTAAATAGAAAAATTGCAACGTTGCCTAATAGCACGCTTTGCCACTGAAACGCGCAACCCCGAAATCGACTCAATAGTTGAAACTGACCATAATGAACAGGAGCTACGATAATGCTAAACCGATCCCAAGTTTGAAATTTTTCCCCATTGTTTTGAATAGGTTGTTTATGTACAGCGATTCCGGATGATTCATTTCCAGCCATTGTGCCGATTTGTAGGTTGAACGTTCTTCCGTTTGTAAACTCAAATTCGTACATTAAACTCAGTCGAGAAATTGAAGCGATACTGTTACGTCACGTCGAATAATTCGCTCGTCATGATATACACATCAATACATCCCCTCCCCCTCTCTTGTCATCGGAATGTCTAGCCTGACTTCCCGCCTCGCTTCTTCACCGCCCCTTGCCTCAAATCTTGACCGAATTCCGAGGGTTGCGTAAAAAAAAAGTAATGACTTACGGGCCTTACGGCATTCGAGTCCGAATCTTAAATAAACGTAATTATCCAGAATGATCAACTCATTTTTCTTTACAATTGAATTTCTCTCTCCGCGTTCGTTGTAAGCAATAAACGGCGGGCAGCGATAAAGCGCTGAAATGTGCCCCTTCAAAAAGAAGAGAATGACACCCGCACGGCAAGGAGGGCCGCAGGCACACGCACACGTTACGACACGCACGTCCCGCACTTGACTCGAGTAGTGGAAGAGGGACTTCTTTTGATTGAGATATGCTAAGGTATTCACCATTCAGGAAGTAAACGAGAAAACGCGAGTACGAGGGCGGGGGAAAAAAAAAAAAAAAAAAAAACGAAAGGCAAATAATAGGATGCCCATCGAGAGAGAGATGAGACAGGTGCACAAAAAAAAGGTGTTGTAACCAACACTAACAGGGGTCCATTATCCACGGAGGCGCTTTTTTCTAAAATATATATATGTTATAGTCAAGCGGGGTGGTATTAACGCCATGAGGGAGTGACCTCCTTGGTTTCTTGGTCTCTTATTATTAGTCCCTTGGCCCTTGGGGATCCCTCAATGGTCTCAATATCCGTCTTTTATCCCTTCATAATTATTCTGTTCTTTGCTCAAGCGTGCAATGTCCTTTCTTTGGCAAATGAACCTACCGCACACGATTTTTTAAAGGACGGTGAACTGATTTGCCCTATGTTTGGTTGTTCAATGGCCAACCACGTGCGTTAGCTAGTGTATCGATTAAAAGTCATTGTTTTTTAATTAGGTCTACAGCGCGCGTTGGATTGAATTTTGATTTTGAAAATAATTTATTTGGAATTTTTCGAATATTTTAGGGCATCGATCGCTTGAAAATTTGCAACAATTTTGATCGATCAAAAAATTAGAATTTTTCAATCGTAAAGTCAAAGTTTGAGAAAACGAGAAAGTTCGATCGATCGACATTTTCAAAGCTTTGAAATTTCGATATTTTCGGGAAATTTAGTTTTGATCGATTATTGTTTCATTCAGGCTCATTTTTAACTAGATTCATTGGTGCCAGTAGAAAAATTTCCAAAGTGGGGGGGGTGGAAAAGCCTTCAAACTATATTTCAGAGGGGAGCAAACCCTCGGTATGGAAAAAAGTTCACTTGTTTTCAGCTTATTTTAGGAAGAACTGGTATTTTTCAGCTTCCAAAAGAGGGAGGGTTAAAACTGTCCCATGCATGTGTAACCCCCTGACGATAATTCATTCCATTTTAAAAGTACCCTCTTTCATAATCAAACAACTGTTTAACACAGAAACGATTGAATGCCTCGTTGACAAACTCTCAAGCAGAACTAAATTCAACTCTTAGTGGTTGAAGTGAGAAAAATAAAGTAGTAACGAAATACTGGCCAATAGATAAAAAATAGACATTTCCATGAGAATTACCTTTTGAATTCAACAATGATTTTGCGTGGACTACAGGGGAGTAAAATTGTAATAAAAGAGAGAGAGAGAGAGAGAGAGAGAGAGAGAGAGAGAGAGAGAGAGAGAGAGAGAGAGAGAGAGAGAGAGAGAGAGAGAGAGAGAGAGAGAGAGAGAGAGAGAGTGGTGAGGAAAAATGACGATAGCGGCGAAAAGAGAAATAACAGTTCACACGGTTGGAAACAAGTTGAGGAAAGAATCAAGGAACTTTTGAGGCAGGAAGAGCGCAAAAAAAAAATCTTCCCGTTGTAAAACTTGCAAAAGGGAAGCCGGGAGGTAAAGGAACGCGGTGGCAAGTAACCGGAACATCCTCGAACTTTTTTCCTCCCGCACTCCCCCCCCCACCAGTTGTGTGACTTTTGCCAAACTTTCAAACAATAATTAGGATACTCAAGAAAAACGGATTTTTATTGCTTGCTCGAATTCTTTCATTGAGTCGAGTAGTGAACGCGGCCGGATATTCACCTGGTCTGCGGATTGAATTATTTCATGCTAAAAAGTTACCCCGCGCATCAAGCCAGTGGTGCAATTAAAGCCGTAAAATAAATTTACTGTACAATTTTTTCTTCTTCATTTGACAGTTATAGTTCCTCGAGTTCAACGATCTCCGGATAAAGTTGAACTTACCTGTAATCATCATTTTCAAACTATCATGGTGTTCCTTCTGTGTTTCTTGTTGCGTGATAAGCTCAAATTTTAGAACTTATCGAATAAGCTGAGATACACTGTTTCAGAAATCTCGAACCTTTACAGACATGGGTCAGTGGCGTAGCCAGGAATTTTTCTAAGGGGGGGGGGTCATCCGAGGTCCGAAAATTGTCAAGGGGGGAGGTCCAAAGATACTAATTCGGTCAAATTTGTCTGAAAACGCAAAAAATGACCTTTTTTAGGACAAATTTTGGTGGCAGGGGGGGGGGGGGTCCAGGCCCCCCGGCTACGCCCCTGACATGGGTTAAAAAAAAAAAAAAATAGGTAAGATATTATATGATATGGCACCTCTCATAGGATCAAACCTAATGAAGACTCAAGTGTCTCAACTCTCAAGTCATGCATGGTCCATATTCTAACCCCAAACCCCTTCATATGTTTTGGCTAAGCATTCCTCGCAAAAGATATCCATCTTATAATGGACTTTCTAGGAGTATACGTATGTGAATTCAGCATGGCATTTGGACGACTAACCGGGTGGATTAAAATTAACAAAAGTTTATGAATATTGAAAATTTGAAAACTCCAAAGTCGTTTTTTAAAAGGTTTGAATCCATAGCTCAATAGCTGTGACGAACATTCGAGTATACTATGATTATAGATCTAAAGGATTCTCGAATAAATTTTCGATGCAATTTTCATAAATCATAGTGCATGTTTAATTACATTTTTATTTAAAGTAGGAGTCAATTTAATTTCACGAAAGTTGCGCGCAAGCTCTTTTTGAGCGTGGCTACTGGCCGTTGGGGAATGACTGATTTGAGCCGCTTTGGAAAGGCGAATGAACTAAAAAAAATTGATTTGACCCTTCCTTTACTTTTTACGTAAAATAATATGCTTTGCAGGCTTTGCTACGCGACGGCACCTAAAAATAGGAAAAATGGAGACGTTTCATGAAACTATAGAGACTGGCAAGTTTTAACCTAGAATTTCGCCCTACAACTTTCGTCTTTCCCATAAAACTCAGCGAAAGTTTTAGATATGAAACTTTGTCACATAATGTGTTTTTAAAGATAATTAAAACAAATTAAGAAGATTCACGCAAAAAATATCCAAGCGCCTCTTGCCTCCCAATCTTTTGCAAAGAGCCGATTAAAATCTGAACTTAAATTTGAGGAAGGGAGGGGAGAGTCCACGGACAGAGCTTTGGACACGACGAAACTTGAATTTTATATTGAGCTCCCATTCAATAGAAAGTTTAACAAGCCGGAAAGTGGACATTGGCTGCAGGGCTGTAAGATTGAATCTGGTCGAGTTTCTTAAAAAAATCGACTCCACTATTTTGAGCGCAAACTGTTCAAAGATTTCCAAGATGATTCCAGGTTATTTCTATCACTCTCTCTCCCTCTTTCTCTCTCTCCCCCCCACTGTATTTCTCTCTCTTTTCCCCCCTCTCTCTACATTCTCCCCCTCCCCTCTATCTCCACTCTCCCCCTCGCTCTGCACTCTCCCCCTCTCTCTGCACTCTCCCCCTCTCTCTGCACTCTCCTCCTCTCTCTGCACTCTCCCCCTCTCTCTCCCACTATCTTTCTTTTTCTCTCGTTTTCTCTCCCTCTCTCTCTCTCTCTCTCTCTCTCTCTCTCTCTCTCTCTCTTTTCTCTCTTTATCTTTCTCTCTATCTCTATCTCTATATCTCTCCCTCTCTCTCTCCTCCCCCTCCCTCTTCCTCTCTCCCTCTCCCACTGCCTTTCTTTCTCTTCTCTCTCTCTCTCCCTCTCCCTCTCCCTCTCCCAATGCCTTTCTTTCTCTTCTCTCTCTCTCTCTCTCTCTCTCTCTCTCTCTCTCTCTCTCTCTTCGACTGCCTTTCTTTCTTTATCTCTCTTTCCCTCTCCCACTGTCTTCCTCTCCCCCCCCCTCTCTCTCTCTCTCTCTCTCTCTTTCTCCCCTCTTCTCTTTCTCTCTCTCCCACACACACACACACTCTCGCACACACACACACACACACACATAAAACCAAATTTCAGGTTTTTTTTCCCTTTTTCTTCTCAGCTTTTCCAGTTTGAACTCACGATGAAATTCTGAACGTGAATTAATTAAAAAAAAAAAAAAAGAAAAAGCAAAAATGTGAAAAGGCAGAGTCGTGTGGGGAGGGAGGGAGGGAAAGGTTGCTTCGGCTGAAATATGAGCGGAGAAAGGAAAGGGTTGAGCTGGAGAGTTAAATCTCGAGTCTCGGAGTCCGAGCCAAAGGGAGGAGGCGTCGTCGGTGGGTGGGAGGAGGGGTTGGGTTGGGTCGAAGGGGTTAAAGGGTGGTTGGTGGCCACGCAACAGTAACGGAGGAGAACACTGCGGGGTGGGGTTCTAGAGGGGGGAGGGGTGCGGGGGTGCGGGGTGTGATGCCGACCGATTTTCCTCTCCAACATGCAACATCATTTTTCCAGCATCACGCACCGAGAATCGAATCTTAAAGTAAAAATCTCTGCAGTTTTATTCCGTTCCGTCCGCGGCGCAGCGTCGGTGCAGCGCGAGCGAAGCGTCCTCGCGCGTCTGCTTCTAACGGTCAGGACGCCACGCGCCGAGTTCATTTTTCATAACTGCACGCGGGCTTTTTATACACGGCAGGGAACTTTTTCCCCCTACCTCACGACCCGCTCTTAGTGACCAAGACAAACCATCCCCACCGACAGTAGGACTGTCACAAGCGTCTGCTATTGATGAATTAAGAGTTGGCTCCTGTGTGAAAGAAGGAAGGTAAAAGAAAGAAGAAAAAGAAAAAAAAATCGAAAACAAACGATGGTACGCAGTTTGCCGCTAACCCATCAGAGATTCGGGGTTCGAATTTCGGCCGCGGTGACAAGATTTGACGTCTCAGAGGCCGAATCAAGTTGAAACACTCTAAGTCATACTTAGCCCCTTATAAGCCAAGCCCGAGTTTATTCGTTTTTCTACTCCGGTCTATTTCACCCGATAAGATCTCGTTGGGCGCCTTCAATTCGTCGGATAGGCAATTTCAACTCAACCGAGTACGAACAGTTAACTACCTTCCCTCTAGAAACGGAGGAGTGGTGTTCCCTTGAACTAACCTGGTCCTTAAAGGGTTTTGATGATTCGAGGGTTGAATAGTTCAAGGACACCACAACGCGTCGACCTGCTCAAAAAGTCAACTAAAGGTGGTTAAAGTTGATGAATTCACGCTAAAAGTTCAAAGAGGAACTTTATAGCACTGCGAGTTTACTTCAGGAAGATATACACCTGCGGGTTTTGTTTTTTAGCATACATTTTCTAGCAGCGAAAGATGAAGCACTGAAGTCAAATGTTGTGATCAGACGTCATCGTGATCAGACAATGATCATTATGTGTCTTATTTTGTGTTAGACAACCATAGCAATGTTTATTAGTACAGCTTTGTCCTAGAAAAAATTGGATTTAACAAGTCAACGGCTTTCATGAAAACATCAGCTTCAAACCTCAGATAGAGCAACCAGATTGGTTAGGAGCCAGAGACAAAATATAATAGAGACCACGCACTAACTATCTTATCCATGTTTGTGGGCGGTGGCAACTTTTTTTTTCGGGGTCTCAACAGAACACCGCAAATATGGTCCATACGTTGACTCATGAGAAACGTCGCGTCGTTGAGATTTTTGCCCAGTGAAACCGAAGCACCGAAATCGCATTGTCTCTGTTAGGAGCAGTAAAGAAGCTGATATTTTCATTAAAACCTACAGACACTACAGTTGTCAAGTCCAATCAATCGTGGGACAGACAATAGTAATTTCAGTGTTGCCAAGTCGTGTTCATAGAAAGAAGGCATCGGAATACTTAGCGCTTCGTTTTTCCCTGCGAGAAAATAAATAGAAAAAAAAATTAAAAAAAAAAAAAAAAAAAAAAAAAAAAAAAAACCACGCCTCAACTGTATTTCTTAGTTCAAAATGTCATAACTACGACGATTGTTGGACTTATTCTGCGCTTAATCGATAGAAAATGAGTTGATCTTTCAAATGAGCCCAAGATCATTTCGCTTGCTAGTTTCATTTTGAGGTCACAGCGTCAGTCTTTGTACTTTTGGGGGCACCCTATGAAGTACGGCTCGTATAGATACACACATTTACGGCTATTGGATCTCGTTTTGAGTGACCTTAATTCGGAAGCGGGTTGATAATGAAAACGAAAACTGCAATTAAACTGCAGTCTGGCAACAATTCAAGCTCGGCTGCACCATCGCATCGCGTCGTCGTCGATATATTACATTCTTATTCCGGAGAGGTGCGTGGCTGGCTGCGATATACATATGATGAGTGCAGTGCAGCGAAAATTATATGCCGTTTGCGTCCGCAATCGCAGTCAGGTTGATGGATGTTCGGTGTCGTAGGTTCGTAGCATATATTCGCGTGTGCCGATTGTGTGGGGCACCCCGGTAAGTCCCCGGCACCCCCCCCCTCCCGTTTGGCTCCCGTGTTATGCTTGTCGAGGCTGATTTTGACCTATTAACACGGCGCGGTGGCATCCGTTGCTCAGCTCGCGACTGCTGCGCTATTACTGCCTCATCACAACACACAATCCCCCCCCCCCTTACGCCCCCACCGCGGTGGCCCCATGCCCCCGCAACATCTTATCTAAACTCTCAAGTAACCTCGAATATCCCTTTAATAGCTCATTAGGAACAGGCGCCATCTGCATCTACAAGTGACCACAGTATGGAGAGGAGCCTCAAACAAGAGTCTTGAGCAGTGAGGAGGGGGCATGCCGACATTTTTGGACGATTAAATTTTGTCGAGTTCCTCGTAGGTCATGCATGGCCTGCTCTAATCAGAGGCATACCGTACGTTTTTTTTACTCGCCGGTGGGCTTCAATGTTAAGTAAATGGAACTATGCTTCCACCCATCTAAAGGTATTCTTTACGTAAACTTTTCTTAGTTTGTGTTCTTTCTGTGAATTTTAAGATGATTCCAGGGTTGATTAGTTCGAACAAGTTAACAGTATTTGATTGAAATTGACGAGTTTACACTAAAAGTACAAATTTTAGGAACTTCAGCTCCTACAAGCAATTACCATATGAAGAGACCCTGAAAGTTTCAAGCTGGAACACACTATAAAATAAAGCCGGAAATGATAAAATACGAAAATTCCCACAAGCCTCAATGAGTGCGAGTGATAAAGATAGTCATACTGTCACTCGCGCTCACTAAGCTTTTGGCGAAATGAATTTCAAAATTCACGGCTTTATTTCTCAACCAATTATGCTCGTTTTGGGTTCAAAAAGACCCTCAACAAAATTACGCAGGTGCCGACGTTTTTGAATTTTGCGTTTTTCCTTTGTTTACAATTAAGAATGCCAAGAACACGACTTTTCCCCGAAAGCGACTGTTGGCAATCCATTGGATTGAAATCTGGAAAAGCTTCGCTTGGAGTCACCTTAGTCGTGTTCAGAAGAGTGAAGACTCAAAATAACTTTTTGAACATTCGAAAAGTTTCAAGAATTGAAAAGCTGGGTTTAATTTCTAATATCGAAGTTCGACTCTCAACTCCTTTTAGGAGTGCACGTGTACGTGTAACGCGTACTACCGACGAATTAAAGATTGTCGCTAGATGTTCACACATTATCAGGTATGGGTGTAAGTGTGGGACTGATCTGCAACGGCTTTCCCGCCCACCCGCTCTGGCCTCTCACCAGCAGGTGTGAGGAGTATGATGAGTGGCCGAACCAGAACCTTGAAGGCAAAACTTAGCTCGTGAAAATCTCGCGACAATCTTATTTTTTTTTTTTTTCCAGCGTGCCCCCTCCCCCCACTTTTGAACCCATCGGACCGTCCATGGGCGAGTGTAAAAATTTAGCTTAGGATAGCAGGCAAGGTTAATCCGACTCTGATTATTTGCCGCCTTGTCGGGCTCAGTTTGTCCATTTAAACCCATGGAAAAGATCGAACTATTGGGTGTTCGACCTTTTACATGAATTTAAATGAATACAATACACCGTTGCTAAATTGCACGCTACGCCACTGAATCCTTTCAATACTACACCATTGGCAGATACAGGGAATTGTCTTCCTCTCTCTCCTTCCATTTGAACTTGTATGCTAGCAAAGGAAAGCAGAGGGGACCATCACGTGACTTTGGCCCCCTCTTCTGTCCATTTCTAACACAAGTTTTCAAATGGGAGGAGAGAGAGAAAGACAATTTCCTATATCCGCCCATGTATACTACACCCGAGTATATTCGTTTTCTTGACTATATATCTGCCTCACAAAATTTAAATTTTTTATGACATCAGAAGCTAGTCCAAGTTATTGACTTCTGAAAAATAGTATCGTTGAGTGCGCCTTCAATTAGAAGAGTAGGCAAAATCTACACCTTGGAGTAGGAATAACTACTCATTTAATTTGAGTGAACAAGCTGCGATTTATCTTTCTAACTTGGCAGTTAAAGGGTTAAGTTTAACCGGAATTTCACTTTTGAGACCGTCTGGACTTCAATCATTAAACGTTGATAACAAATGACAAATGGCCAAGAAACGCCTGATACATTAAACAATGGGGCTCTTGCAAACTTTTGCTATAAGCAAATATAAGTATAGTCCAATCTTATGTAAAGACCAGTAAAAATCACGAAAATCACACTAAGAAAGTCTAAAACTTAGTAATAAACTCTCATTTTTACAGGTTTTTATGCAAGAATCAACTCTTCAATCCCCATAGCAAAAGTTTGCAAGAGCCCCATTATAAGGATTCCGCGAGAAAACCTGCAGGGGGTGTACTTTTTTTTACGGTCATAGTATGCTGTACGCAGGGTATTTGGGTATCCCAAGCGTCAAAGTTCAGGGAAACGGAAGAATTCCACTTTCGAAAGGGCAGTTTGACCTTTCAACCACTGTTTCAGCTCACCTTGAGAGCTTTCCAGTCATACCTAAAAGCTCAATAATTCTCGACATTCAGAATTTTTGCGTCGATTTTGTTCCATGGTCATTTCCAGTGTAAGAACCTCATATAGAGACTTACTACGAGAGCCAACCAAACATGTATGCTCTTATAGAGCTTGTTTCAGAAGTGTCTGGTATAGGGGTAATTGGGTTTATTGTTTCCGAGATTTGTTTTTGTTTTCCTTTGATTGAATATTTTTTTATTATTTTAGATCAAGTCCTGACATTACTTTTGGTCTTTCGTGACCCCCTGTGGATATATTTTCTGCGAGATTTGTAGGCATTCCTTTTAAGCGCACCTAGACTAAAGCTTCGGCGAATTTTCAATTTTCGTTCCTTTAAAAAAAAAAAAAAAAAAAAAAAAAAAAAAAAAAAACGGCATCCGATTTTAAACTTTTGATTTTTAAGCGTTCCTCAATGCAAGGCCAACGCTTAAATTCATTTTCATTAATTTTCTCTTTGAAAATGAGAAAGAATGTCGAAACTCCAAAGATTATCGGTCTAGGTGGGCTTACACACTTCTGAAACGACCTCTACCGTAACTTTTCTCTATATTTGTGCTGAAGACAGTTTTAGACATTAGTGACGTTATGCCTAAACATCTGCTAGAGAAATTCGACTAACAAAAGCAAACAATTTCGGGATAAGCAAAATTGACTACAATGTTCAAGATTTATAAAATCCAGCAGCGGCTCGTGCAATGTGGCAACAATGGATTTCCTCCATTTAAAACTGTGTAAAATAATCGATTACTTGGTGAGGCGTAGCGCCTCACCTAGTATCGATCTTTTTGCATACGTTTAAATGGTAAAAGTGCACGGTTGCCAGATTGCACGAGCCGCCACTGATAAAATCTACAAATAAAGACAATCAGGCAAGACTTGGTTGACATTTTTGGTTAAGATCTGCAGTTAGGAGTATAAAATCAGGAGAAAACCGTTGTGTTTCATCGCTCTAAAATTGCTGACATATGACTCAACGGTAACGTAATATGCGTTCTTCGTTTCTTTAGTAAATGGGATTTAAAATCTGCATATATAGTTTGCTTAACTTTTTCTGACATTTTGGTAACCCTGAAAAATCCGTTGTAAAATGTCACACCGGCAAGCTTCCGTGAAAATGGAACCGTGGGGAAACCGGTAATCTATATAATCTGGACATCGAGAGAAACTACCAAAAACGAAACTGTGTACGGAAATGATAGTTCAGCCAAGATCTGTACTATCCATTCAAAACTCCGCGGCGCAACGTTATACAATAGTGCGATCAAGAACAGGTGAATTTAAAGCAGTGTCGCTTTCACATTCGCGAAGGACGTTTTCGCATTTTATACTTTTTTTTTTTTTTTTTTTTTTTTTTTTTTTTTTTTTTTTTTTTTTTTTAAACGCGAAGTTCTCATCTCAGTTGACCAGCGACGGTAGTCTCCTACTTCGGAGGGTGGCTGGCCAACCAAGGGGGGTTAGTCGATGGGGAAGTGGGGGGAGTCTGTCCGATCGAACGAAGGGAGGGGGCAGGGGGGGCAACGTTGATTGGTGAAAAGTGGAGATGAAAAATCGATTTTTCGTTTCTTGAGAACATTGATATTTAATGATACGCTTCTGGGCTTCAGGAACAAGCAAGCTAGTCTGAGACTGAACTGAGCCGAGGATAAAATGAATGGATAATTGTTAAAAGGGAAGATGAGGACGAAGAGAGAGAGAAAGAGAAAGAGAGAAAGCAGGAGAGAGAGAGGGAGGGGACGATAGAAACAGAGAGAGAGAGAGAGAGAGAGAAAGAGAGAGAGAGAGAGAGAGAGAGAGAGAGAGAGAGAGAGAGAGAGAGAGAGAGAGAGAGTGCGAAAGAGACGAAGGAAGAGGGTGAGAGTGGGTGGTTGGGAGTCCGAAGGGGATCCGCGGGGGTATGAAGAGAGGGAGGGAGGAGGGGGTAGTCGCCGGAGGAGGCAGGCGGGAGGGAAGGGGATGAGAAATAGCCGATAGAGCTTGTAGTTAGAGAAACCGGGGTCGCTAATATGTAGATGAGCTTCGGCGTGGCTTCGGCCGAGCCCAGGAAAGGGGTTCGTATATTGATCACAAGCAGAATAGCCACCACCTCCGACGAGAGAGAGAAGGTTTCTTATGCACACTGGACACTGCTCCTATCCCGCCGCCCCGCGCCACGGCCCGCGAGTGCGGGAGACTCTCTTTCGCTCTCTCCTCTCTCTCTCTCTCACTCTCTCCCTCTTTCTCTTGCGACCAACTCACTTTCTCTCTCACTCTCTGCTCTGTATGCAAGTAACACGCTTTCACCCCCTTACGGACCAACCCTCCTTAGCACACCCTCTTACGGCTCTTGCTCACCGCCGCCACAGCCACCACCGCGGACGCGAACCGCGCCCCCTCATCCCACCCCCTCCCCCTTACCCCCACCCCCCACCTCTTCGTCTTCACTCTCCTTTAGTCTTAGCCCCTGGGGTCCTTTCCCTCCTCTCTCCATCCTCCTCTTGCCTCCGTCCAGCCCCTCTGTCATCTACCCCTTTAACTTTTCACTAAAATAACTTTACCCCCTTCAAGCTTAAAACTCTCCTGGACTCAATATATTTCTATATTATAAACTTTGAAAAGTGAAAACAGTATCTTTTGCTCGGGATAGCTTGTGCTTTTCTCCTTTCTCTCTTTTTTTGTCGGATCTTTTATTTTGTTTTTGTTGTTTCGTTTTATTTAGTTTCTTTTTTCTTCTTTTTTTTTCTCTCTCTCCGTTTTTCGGCGAATGGCGCCCTCCCTTTGTCGGCTCATTTTTTTCCCGCCACCCCCGCCGTTCGGTCTCTCTTTCGGGCTGCCACGAATTGTCATTTGCAAGATCCAATTCCAGCGAGAGAGGCCTGCCAGCTATACCCGCTTCCCTCCACGTCACCATACACGCACACGGGACACACTGGACACTACTGGGCAGTGGACATCAGCCACGCGTTTTTTTCTCTCACTTCTTTTAAACGCCTTAAAAAATATCTTGACGGAGCACGGAGAAGAAGAAGAAAATGAAAGTTTCTTCTAACTTTTCTTAGCGATTCGCGCTCCTTCGCCGACCCCCTCCTCTCCGCTCCTTTCCTAATACTTTCCTTCCTCGCATCGCTATTCGCTATCCATAACAACCGCACTATCCGATGAGTGTAAAACATATTCATGGAAAATGATAATGTTATGAATCTAAATAACACATATTTAAACTTTGCATTTTTTTTCTTTTTTCTTTTTCTTTCTTTTTTTAACGTCCGTGTTCTCGCCGAAATCGGTCGTTTTACATGCACGAATTCTGTCCGGGCGAGACGCTTCTCAAAGTTTGAAAATCTCGCGGATTTTAAGACACTATTACTGCCGTCCAGCGGGATGATCGTTTACTTTGACGTTAAACCGTTAGTTAAGACTTTCTATGAGTGACGCTATTGGTAGTGTTCCAGAATTCATCCCTTTATTGTTTCGGTGCAGAAAAGATTATGTATAACAGTTTTTTTCAATGTACATAGAGATATACTACATCACTGGATAATGTAATCTTTTCTGCACGGATGTAGTAAACGGATGAATTCTAGAACGTTACCATTTGTCTAGAATGGGGCTCTTGCAAACTTTTGCTATAGGGGATTGAAGAGTTGCTACTTGCATTAAACCCAGTAAAAATGACGATGAGTACACTAAAAAATCACGAAATCACTCTCAGAATCGGACTTAATGGCGGAGAGACGCAGGTATCATCATAATATGGGAGATTCCTATCTAAATTGAGACATATCTCTGTGTTTCCGTAGAGAAAGTGACATAATAGACAGGAATCTATCTCCCATATATGATGCCTGCGTTGAAGCGTCATTCCGATCTTCCCGATATAGCAGTTATGTGAGTTTATTACTGAATTTTAGATTTTCTTAGTGTGATTTTTGCGATTTCCGCTGATCACTCAATAAGATTAGACTATTTATTTGCTTATGGAAAATTTTTGCAAGAGCCCCATTGTGAGCATTGACCGTTGCTCACGGTTACAGAGCTGCAGTTCTGTGTATCTTTAATGACATTTTTCAATTCACCTATGATTCCACCGGTTGAGAAAATGTTATACACAGTTCAGTTCAGTGTATGACTGTCGTGCAAGAAAATAATTGAATTTATAATATTTTCTCAACCGGTGGAGTCGTCGATGACTTTGAAAGACTTCCGGTTATTTTAATAGTTTGAAAGCGCTTGCACCGACTGACAAAAGATATTACAGATGCGAATGTTTTCGTGCTTTATACGCAGTCATATACGCACTGAACGCAGCTGTGTAATATTTTGGTCAAACGGTGGAATCATCGGTTAATTGAAAAGAAAAACTGTCTGTGTTCAGGGACATTTTTTTGTAAAAGTTTTGGCAAAAATGAATTTCTTGAGTCATTTGAACGCGATTTTGACTAGAGAGAGAATGGCGTGAAACAAGTCTGGAGAATGACGTGAAACATAAGTCTGCGTATACAAAATTCAACTCTGGAAAGAGATTGATATCAATACATGAGGGTTGAGTAAGAGTGAAAGAGATAGTTTAGAACGCTGTATGCTGGTTTTATCACGTCTGATTGCAATCGATGAGTGCATCGTCGGCGAACCCGTTGACTTCAGAGGTTTGCACCAAAACCCTTTATTGCCCCTACCTCGGCCTATTTCAATCTTACGGAGGATCGAAACAAGGTATTTTCCGGCCCTCAAATCATGAAAAAGTTAACTGCCCCACAAACACTTTTTCACATCTAACATAATCTGGGGGAGCAGGCCCCCCAAATATTTTCTGGGGGAGACCCCCAGACCCTCCTTTGTTACTTTGCGGGAGATCCCCAGATTTAATATTCTGGGGAAGACCCCCAGACCCCCTATAATATTTCGGGGAAGATCGCCCTAGACCCCCTATAATGTTTTGGGGGAGACCCCCAGACCCCCCTCCTTAACGAGTTAGTTTTACAGTGGGCTGGTTGCAGACTTTTTTTTTGCAAATTCTCATCAAAATTCCAACAGCTAAATTTGAAATATTCCAATTTTTCCCTATGTTAATACCCATTTTACCAATTTCCACATTGATTTTACAGGAAAAATTTTACTCTCCGTTACTTGCTTATATTTTAAAGTGTTGAAAAACCAAAAAAAGCTCCTCTGAGGAATATTGAAAGCAACTTCTCTGCAAAATTTCTATGCATTCGGAGCATTGGTTAAAAAGTTATGCTGGGAAACAGACAGACAGAAAGCTGCGAAATCGCGCAGAATTTAAATTTAAAGTTAGTTATTCAAAATCTGCGAATGTCGCAAAAATTTGATTTTCGAGGGGGTGGTTAAAATGAGGCGTGAAATAGGCTCCGAGTCTCCGAAGTGTTACGAACAATGAGTCAGGAGACGATACGCTGGGAAAGATGAACTCGGCTCGGGGCCGACCTCAACGATGCCATTTACGCATTTTAATCTTTTCGGCCAACTACAGTCAAATAGTGAGCAGACTATAGTTCTAAGAAAAATAAAAAGAATAAGAAAAAAAATACCAATATTATGAAGAGTAATAAATGGCTATAAGTTTTAGAGAGATATGATATGAAGATATGAAAAGGGAAAAAGGAAAATGATGAATAATACAGAATATTAATTATGAAGATATGAATAGATGTGAATTAAAATAAGAAATATTCGAAATAATCGTGGAAGAATGTGAATAGATGTGAATTAAGATATGAAATATTCGAAATAATCGTGGAAGAATGTGAATAGGGAAATTCATTGGTAAAATTAAAATTTTTTCGAACTTAGTTTCTGAGAAATATTCAAATCCATTCTTTGACCTTCTCAACGCATAAAATTCAGGTCCATTTTTGGAAGAAAACTAGGAACTGAACAGTTGATAAACTAAAGAAATACTTTGAAATACTTCTTGGGAGATCGGCATTTCGGAAGTTTTTAGAGAAAATTATATTATTGGATTTTTTCATGGAATTGGAATTTAATCATGGAAAACAAGTGCGTATTTTGCGAAAACAAATTGACATTCTCATCATAAAATAAATCGTTTTCCCGATTCGTAGAAATTGGGTTTTAAAAAATGAGATCATTAGTTATAAAATGAAATTGTCGCTCGAGCTGGCTGCTTAACGGCCAACACAACCTTGCAGAAGTCACTATCTTGTATGATGATATTTACAGATATTTTACATTTTTCTAATAGATAATTTCTTTTCTGGGTAAGGAAAGGAGAAAAGGACAGTCACTGTAAACCTCTTCACTCTACGCGCATTTCATTAGAGCAAACTTCAAGGCTTTGGTTTTTTCCTTCCTTCTCTTTTATCTTCTGCCTCCCCCTTTCTATCACTATCTACTACTCTCTATCTCTCTCTCTCTCTCTCTCTCTCTCTCTCTCTCTCTCTCTCTCTCTCTCTCTCTCTCTCTCTCTCTCTTTGGCAAGAGTGGAAGAAGATGCGCACCATCCCCTGTATCCGCCTTAGGCTAAAACGCAACGGTCCAAATTGTTGAAGACAGTGGCGTAGCGTGTAATTTGACAACGTTGTACTGTTTCCAGTTAAACCAATGTAAACGGTCGAATTCGAAGGTGTTCGGTGAACACCCAATAGTTTGATATTTTCGTGGCTTTAAATCATAGGCGGACCGTGACCAAAAAAAGTGGGGGGGGGCTAAAAAGTGATGACTTTTTTTTTTTTTTTTTTTTTTTTTTTTTTAAGAATATGAAAACAGAAAATATAGAACAATAAATGAACGGATTCTGCACTGGGCTGTTAAAAAAATCGTTTACAGAGTAGTATGGTTTTCCTGACAGGCTGATCTTCAGTTTTTTCCCACAAAAAGCCTGACTTTCTTTGTCAGATAACAGCTTTTTTTTATACTTCAAATTTTTTGTTCAGGTAGCAAAAGGTTACAGATTTCAATGTTTCGGGCTCGAAAACTTGTGACTAAGTATCATTACGAGTAGTAAAAGAATATTGGCGAGGTATAAGGTGAAACAAATGAGGCAGTCGTCATGGATGCAATTCATATTCACCGAACATACCGTCTCACGGTCTTCACCAAAATCTTGCCCGGGCGCGGGCACGGCGGTCGCGTCTTTCGCTGCTGGTCTCGCGGATCATTTGGTATGGATCACACGCGGATTCCGGTTAAGGATGTCGCCCCCCCGGGGGAGGGGGGGGTTGTAGAGTTCAGGTCAATGTTGGACACGTCCAGCCGTCTATCTTCGGACCTCCGTAAAAAAAAAAAAAAGAAAAAAAAAAAAAAAAAAAACGTGCGTCGGATCAAAGGACACTACAAACACAAACACTTACACGCATTTACTCCCACACGCAAGAGTCTAAGCCGAGTATATAAAGCTCAACACTCACTCGAAAATTAATCATTCAATAATCAGATCTATTAGTTAATAGTTATCCAACAATAAGTGCTTACTAGTTCCGAAATGTCTTCATTCAGTGCAATCGTTATGTTCGCTCTCGTAGCAGTGGCTGCCTGCGATAAGGCACCATACGCGCCCTCTGGTTACAAACCCGCCAAAGCATTTTTACTGCCCCTCAGGCAAGCAGCAGCAGCGGCTGCCCCGGCTCCATCAGCCCCCTACACGGCCCCATCAGCTTTCAGTGCCCCGGCCCCCTTCACGGCGCCCTCAGCTTTCAGTGCTCCGATCTACCCGTACGTACCGGTCGAAAGTTTCGAAGCCGCGAACGCCAGACAAGAAGTTGAAACGATTGCCACACCTGCTCCAAGAACAGAGAAGAAAGAAGCTGAAGTAGGACAATACTACATTCTGTCACCTGAGGGACGCCTTCAAAAAGTTGAATACTTCACTGCAGCTCAACCGCAATCTGAGTTTGTCCAGCAGTACAACCAGTACAACCCGAGAAGCGCGAAGGTTCAACAGTTCAAAGGTGGAGTCTCTAACTTTCAGTACAGGGATGTCGAACCTATTTCAGCCCCGATTTACTCTTACACGAACGTGCCCGGACCTCTCGTCAGAATCCTCCGCCGAGCTGAAGATTTCTAGACGCTGAGCCTTTTTTAAAGCTGTGATTCTAGATTCATAAACTTTTATTCCTCGCCCCAGGAATATCCGTGATCAGTTTCAAAGCAATGCGTGAACATCGATGTTTCTTTATTTACCTCAATTTGACTGGACTTGACAAACTGCGGGGAGAATTCCAGTGCAGTGTGCCTTCAAAATGATTCTCACTTCAAAAAGTTACCTTTTTCGTTTTTATTTTATGTGTGTATAAATATTTTTTTTATTTTTTATCACTTTGTTAAGTATTTATCAAATAAAAGTGTGCAGTTTAAATCAGCGTTTTACATGAAAAATCTAGTAATCAAATCCGTGAGTGAAGAAAAAGGGAAATTTTACCTAAAATGTTTCAGAGTTTGTGAGTGCTTTCGAGGTTATTTTGTACTAATATTGTAAGCAGTAGCGTACACGGAGTTTATCTTTCTCTCTCTTTCCCCATTTGAACACGTGAGAAAGAAAAGGACGGAAACAGGGGCTCGAACGTACCTTCAGCCCCTATCTCTTTCTTTTCTACTACTACACTCAAATGGGAAAAGAGCGAGAAAGACTAATTCCTGCGTACGCCATTGATCGTACGTGAAGGCGGCTCGATGTCACCTTCGTATCAGTGTTGGACAAAAATCATCTTTTGCATTATCATGAATAATTAACTTTACAATTATATTCACATTATTTTCATGTTATACCTGTTTGTAAATCAGAGTTTTAACACTATGCCAGTCATTCGTCGTATCACCGATGAATATACTGGTAGTGTTATAACTTCGATTTACTGATGGGAATAACATGAGAATAATAAGAATCATTTCAATTAATTATTCGTGATTATTTCTAATAGAATTTTTGTCCAAAACTGCTCCAAATAAATCTATGGAAAAGAATCGATCCTCAGGGAGTACAACTGAGCCCCTCAATAAATCGATACTTCTCCATTGGTGAGTATTGGTGGTATACTTCTCCATACGTGAGTTAAACGATATAATCGACTGTTAACGAGCCGCCTCCGGTATTAAGTCCAGTGGCGTGGCGTGCAAGTTGGCAACGTTGTACAAAGTCCATTTAAACCCATTAAAAATATCGAAGTATTGGGTGCTCGGTGAACACCTTCGCATTCGACCTTTTACACGGGTTTAAATGGACACAAAAAACGTTGCCAAATTTGGACGCTACGCCACTGATTAAGTCTTGTCCGCGATCAAAGTGGGAGCTTACATATATTGACCGGTGAGGAATAGGATGATTGTTGAGTCACAAAGATCCTCGGTCCCGCAGAATTTTGTTGTTATCGATTACTTTAAAACTACTCAATTTTTTTTATTGGTTAGTCACAAACGTAATCAATAACTTTCAAAGTTTTACGGGCTGCAGAAATTTAGAAGTCACCAGTCACCAACCTCATCGATGAGTATTTTTTTATGAGCTCCTACTTTGATCGCAGACAAAAGATGAGATAATACTGATTTACATATAAATATAAAATTTGCATAAAACCTGCACAAAATTTTGAAAATATAAGCAGGTTTTTATAAATAGCTTATTTTAAAGGGGCTATGAAAAGTATCGCTTAACATCATTGATTTAAAATTCATTTCTTAGGTTTTTTTACACCAATATTTCATCAATACACTGACAGGACCTTGTCAATTAAAATAAGTTATTTAAAATTTTGGTTCATTGCTAAAATTTTAGGCGGGAGTGTTGATAGATTCTCACTGGCGTAAATTTGAATAGTTTTCGCCTACCTTAGAACCGTCCAAATTACCCATAAAAACAGGTGAATCATTTTAAAATCCGTAAATTCAATCATCAGTGTGCACACAATTTCAGTAGAAAATTATGAAGCAACTGCTTTACACACCATCCAACGTCTTCTGTGAACTTACTTGAACTAATTAAATTCATTGTCAAGTGGTTAAATTGATACAATTAAATTGATTTATGCTGGGAAAATTGGCAGATGGGATACAAAATTTGCGTGATTTCGAGATATTGTCAATTATTTAGTATTTAGGAAATCTCAACTCCGGTACCTACCAGCTTACCTTGAAAATGTCTCAAAATCACGAAATTTTCTTATCTCATCTGCCAATTTTCCCAGTATAAATCCATTTAATTTTGTCAATTTAACTACTTAATAATACAATTCAATAGCTCAATAGTTCAACTCTTTGAAATTAAAAATATTTGGTTTTCCTTGTTTTCCTTCAAATTTCCTCCAATTTGTTTTCACCTAATCCGTAGGTGTTTTTTAAATTCCAATGGCCTGCTTTTTCAACTTGAGGGAAGTTTCGAAGACGTGTCTTAGAACGGGTTAAAATTTGGCCCTAAATTGCGCCTTGCGATGTAATCACTGATCAGGGCCCCCTCTTCATTTTTCGGGTTCTGAGACCAAATAATGTTGCTGCTTGACGGTCCCACGAAAGACATTGGATGGTGCGTACACAGTAGTAGCCAGGATATCGTCTTTCTCTCTCATAGCTCATTTGAACGCATGTGTTAGAAAAGGATGGATATAGGGGCTGTCACGTGACTTCAGCTCCTGTTTCTGTCCTCTTCTAACGCATGCAGTTCAATGGACAAAGAGAGAGAAAGGCAAATTCCTGGCTACGGCTATGGCAGTGGCGAGGCTTGCGATTTGGCAACGTCCCTATTTCCCATTTAAACACATAAAAAGGTCGAAGTGCATGCATCGCCGATGACTGAACCGTTCGACTTTTTTTGGTGAATTTAAATGGAGAAAATACATTGTTGCCAAGTTTCACGCCTCGCCACTGGGATATGGACTCCCAGACACGAAGCTAGACTGTAGACTCCCTGGGAAGATACCCCTCAGATGGAGGGTGGTTTGAGGACTGAGGAGCCGTCCACAGAAAACCTTTGAATCTTACTTGCAAAATTAGGCAATTTTAAGCTGGCTTTGGTCACAACTAAAACTGGCACAGATAAAAAGGAGCAAGAAACCGATACTTACCAGAGGCTAATCATAAATTTATTTTCTTTTAGAGGAAATTCATGACTTTGAAAAAAATGATACTTTAAGTTAGACAGTTTTATATGGTCAACTTGGAAAACATGCAGTTGCTTCAAAAAAAATTAAAAAAAATCCGTTCATCGGGCCAGTGCACGGGCCCCTTTGGAGCACAATCTCCACACCTGTAGTATCAGCTCCCCTTCTTAAGTGGAGGGGAGGGCTGTAATCGACGAATCAAATACTGTCGCGAGATTTTCACGAGCTAGTTTCGCCTTCAAGGTTCTGGTTCGGCCACTCGCTTCATACTCCTCACACCTTGCTAGTGACTGACTAGGGCGGGTGGGGCGGGAAAGCCGTTGCAGATCGGTCCCACACTTACAGCCATACCTGAAAATGTGTGAAAATCTCGCGACAATCTTTAATTCGTCGATAGTACACGATGCAGCTTTCCGAATTTTCAAAAATAATCAACAGATATATGAATCCGGTGATTGAATCATAAACCTATCGATTGTTGTTCAATCAAGCATTCAAGCCACGTGATTCACCTGAGACCTGCGACCATGCTGAATCCAGTGGCGTCGCGTGCAATTTGGCAACAATTATTTTTTCCACTTAAACTCATGTAAAAGATCGAATTCAGGGGGTGCACAGTGCACAAGAAAAATTCGATAGATTTAATGAGTTTAAATGGGGTAGTTGCATTGTTGCCAGATGGCACGCGACGCCACTGGCTGAATCAATGAAGACCCCATGAATATTAAAGTTGTGTAAACTTGAACTCATGAGGTTCATTTGTTGGTTTCACATTGTGTCAGAGAGAGGGGTGTATCAAAGCGCGGGAAAAGCGAGAACTGCCTCGTTTTCCCGCGAAAAAGTTTGTGTTAATTGGGAGTTTAAACACGGCTTAGAGTCCCCGACCCGCGCGGCTTGGCGTGGACATCCTGGGGTGAGAGGGGGGGAGGGGGAGGCGTTTGTTATACTCTCAAACGATCATCTTATGAAGCCTCGCGTCCGAGATAGCTATGAAGGAAGGGTTTCTACTTTCTCTCTCAATTATGATAACTTTGGAGTTGCTTCGCCTCATCACCGACGTTGAGAATAGTATAGTCGAGTCGAGAGAGACCTCCCCCCCCACCCTTTTACAACCTCCAACCGCCACCCTCCCCTCCTCTTATGCTATGCCTGATGAGAGCATTGAAATATTGTTTGCAAAGCTGCGAAGCAGAGTGGACCTTTCGCACTTTCAACTTGAAATCTGTGGAAACTTTTTCCCTGCAGCTGCCCCGTCGCGTTCCGCGTGCCCTGGCCCGGCCCGGCCCGTGCGAGCTCGAGCTTAGAGCTTTAAGAGGTTGGGTCGGCGCGAGATGTGGAATCATACCGCGCTTTTTAACTTCACTTCATCCGCAAAAGGTCCATTCTCAAAGTAGACGCGTTTCACTTGCATACTTTTTTATATTTTTTTTATCTCTCACCTCTTGTTTTTTTTTTTTTTTTTGCTTTGTTTCTGTCCCTACTTCTCTGACAGGGGAAAAAAGAAACATAAGAAAAAGAAGAAAAAAGAGATGAAGAGGGGGAAAATATGTTTAGAGCAATTAATTTGCCTCTAATCTTACTCTGAGGCGTGCACCTCTCCAAAGGGTTTCTTCACTTGCTACCGCGGCTATGCCCCCTTGATGCTCGTAAAAAATTGTCCCGCGAATAAATGAACAAGTGTTTCATTCACAGATGAATGGGGTCTTCAGTTACAACTTACGAATGAGTTGTAAAAGTTGTTGTATTATTCTCCCTCTCCGCTTTTGCTATTGCTCTTATTGCAGGAGCTTATGAAAGGTTAGCTGACATGAATGGGAATAATTATTTTGATCAGCGATTTCAATGTTCAAATTGAAAAATCATTTTAAAATTGGGATTTGAGGCAATTATATACAGGGGCGTCATATCGAGTTCGGCTTGGGGGGGGGGATTAGATGACCTTTTTTTTTTTACTCTTCGGTCCCGTTTTTGAGTCTGACTTCGAATCCTTGGGGGAATTGCCCACCCTGCCCCCCTCAAATGACGCCACTGATTATATAGACCACTTCAGGCGATCAAGTGGATCCTCGCAAGGTAACTTTTAAGAGGATATTTTGAGATCGATGCGCAATAATATTTATCTGTCTCTCTCTCCTTCCATTTTAACGCATGCATTGGAAAATGAAGGCAATAGGGGTGAAAGTCAAGTGATGACCTCCTTTGCCATCCTTTTCTAACACATGTCTTCATATGAGAGGAGAGAGAGAAAGACACATTTCTGTATCCGCCCATGCATTGGTGATCGACAAAGGTTTGCGAGCCGCCAAGCTCTGGTGGTTTAGCGGCTGTGCACCAATCACTGTAAAATTGAATTTCATAACGCGGTTCGGGTGAGGATTTTCACCGAAATAGTCGTGCAATTTATCATCTCACCCCAAGTCACTTATATTTAACAGGTCTTACTAATGTCTCAGTGAAACGAAAAGTGCCAAGTGCCTATACTTCAATAAAGCGTTTTCAATATTCAAATTGAAAATGCATTTTGAAAGTGAAGACTTTTGGGGTGGTAGATCCGTCCCAAATCTTTCAAGAAGACGCATCTCACCCCGAAATCAAATTTTACAACCCATATTGGCTTGCAATCCTTACTTTAATCAAGCCAGATTGAGTTCAATGTAGTTTGAAGCTCCATAAAGAACTTAGCAACTCCACTAAAATCAAGGAATGGAATCAAGAAAAATCACTGAATAAGCATCACACGGAGAGAGAGAGAGAGAGGAGAGAGAGAGAGGAGAGAGAGAGAGAGAGAGCCGCAGAGATTTCTGACTTCAGAGAGCTTTTTCACAGTTTCCGGTGCACGCTTCGAAAGGGGTTAGTTGGGAGGAAGATGGGGCAAGAGAAACGTCGAAAGGGGGGGGGGAGAGGTACCGGAAGGAAAGGCGAGCTAACGGCTTATGCGATGTTTATGTTGATGAAACAATTAAAGGCGTCACATATTGATGATATAGAATTGAGCTGCTTTAGATTTATAGCTCGGGAGGGGCCCGGTTAAAGGCTGACTGGTCGACCAGAGGAGAGAATAAAGGGGGTGGGGGAGGTAAGGACGCAGAGGGATGGTGGGGGGGGGGGAGCTTGCGAGATTGGACGAGGACGCCACCGACAGGAACAGCATCGCCGGCCAGGGCAACGCCAAAGCCAAAGCCTCCAAGTCGAAGAAAATCCATACACCCCAAGTTCACGCATTAATCTAGTCCAAAGCTGCCATGCGTGCCATTTTTAATTGCATTACGCCGCCGTTACGCGGGTTGCTTACCCGCTCTCTCCCCGGCGCGCGGAGAGCAACCACCCCTTCCCCTTTACATACTCCCCGCCTTACCCGCAGCCTGACCGATCCCCCCTCCCTCTCCAACTTATTGTGTAACTTATCTTAGAGCACCTCGACGGTTCTCGCGTCCAAGAGTTCAGCTTTCTCTCCTCTCCTCCTTCATTTGCTCGGACATTCTCTTCCCCCTTCTCTCTCTCTCTCTCTCTCTCTCTCTCTCTCTCTCTCTCTCTCCCTCTCCCTCCCCTTTTATCAATCCCTCTTCTCTTTCTTCTTTCTCCAAACCCCCCTCCCTTTTTTCCACCTATTGTTCTGCCACCCTCTCCTCCGCACCAGAGGAGTTTTGCGCTCTCTCCCATGTTTTCAAATCCCCCCCCCTTTTCCCTTTTCCCCTCCTTCTTGGCTGTCCATCCACGTCCCTTTGTCCACAGTAAACGCTTGGAATAACATTCGTTATACTGCTAATTAAACGAGAAGCGATATGAGCTTCCATGTAAAGCGAATTCGCCTCCCCCTCCCCCTCCCTTTCCCCTCATTCAGCTTGCACTTCAAGTGTCGATAGAAATCCACCGGTATGTGGTAGACGCCCTAAGCAAGGCGGTCAATATATATAGTGCCTGAAGTTTTCTCCGAAAATGTTTCTCATTTTGAGAGGATTTCCCGGAAACGACAGGATAGCGCAAAATGAAAATTGATCTTGAATCCTGTTAGTATCTAGCAGCAATATACGTATATGTATATTAGGGACCTTGGACTAGACGTTAGTGTAGTAGTTAGATTTCTGGAAGTGGGGTTTCAATAAAGTTACATAGGTAGCAACATCCTACTACCACCCTGCGTTGAGTGATGACCAACGAAAATACACTCTGATGCTTTGATCTGATTATAGGCCTCCGTATAAGTTCGAGTTGTTTGACCTAACAGAGTAATCGTTGAGCCGAAATTCACGACAAACATCAAGTGACCAACTATTGAGCGTTGAAGCCGAAACTATTTCATCGGTGTTTGGTTAAACAAACCTTTCGGATAACTTCATCAAACATCAGTTTCATCACCAGCAGTCTGAAAACAACGACTTGCGTCCAGGTTATTTTTGAATCCTGAGATTGTCATGCTGCCTTACCTGTGACCTGCCCCACTGATTTGTGGTTTCAGCGAGAAGAATTCAAGTAACCACAAAAAAAGAAACTAGATTTTTTCCCGTTCTAGTCTCTCTCCCATTACACTCATTTTAATTGATGGGAAAGATTGTGGATCTTTGTAGAACTGACATCATAAAATAAACTCGCAAACCAATTTGAAATAGTTTACAGCCCATTTGCATTGATGATGTTTTTTTTTTTATTATTATTTATTATAATTAACACTCAGCTATTCTATTCAATGCTATGTGAAAATTAGGTCATATTTACGATCATCACATGAATGTAGTGTACATACTCTCCATTAAGATGCGCACATTTTTATAGATGCACATTTTCTGATGGTTCATTTTTTTTTTCCATTCATACACGGAACAAACGGTTGGCCTACGGAGACTGGTATAATTGACCATCATGATAGCTGATTTTGACCTTAGCAAAAAATGATGGTAAATTTCAACAGAATGATGGACAAAGTCACCAGAGCTGGTGACTTTGTCCATCATTCTGGTGAAATTTACCATCATTTTTTGCTAAGGTCAAAATCAGCTTTCATGATGGTTAATTATACCAGTCTTTTTTTCTCCGTGCGGTACTACCAGCAACTCAGGCGTCTAATGTAACCGACAACTTATTTGAGGGCCATGCCACCAATTTTAGAGGTAATAATTAACTCCAATACTTGGGGGGAAATCTGCTATTCAGAGTATTTTCCCCCACTATTGGCGTTAATTTCGTCTAAATTTGGTGGCATGGCCCTCAAAAGTTGCCGGTTACATTAGACGCCTAAGTTGCCGGTAGTTCCACCAACCGTTTTTTCCGTGTAAAAGGGACGTCATTTCAACTTTTTCTGGGAGGGGCAAAGTCTGGTCTGAAACCAAAAAAAAAAAGTCCTACCATTTAGATGATGATCTATGTAAGAAGGGGTAATCCCCCCCCCCCCCCCCCCCCCGGTATTGATGATTTGAGCTACGTCGATCTTGGTCGGTTCCTCTTTTTCTGTGGCCAAAAATAGCAAATCAGTCAACCTTGAGTCCGCCAAGACTGCGTCATTCATAAAGTTAGGTAAATCGTTACGTCCTGCGACGTTTAGATCGATTGAGCCGCCATTGATGATGTAATGCCTTTTTTCGTATTGAATAAGCCTCTGAAACCGATTTTCAGGGAGAAAATGGCTAGCTGTAATTTTTACAACTCGTAAATGCGGTAGTTGTTTGGTTGTCGTGAGGCTATAAAAACAAATAGTTTCGTCTGTTCGTAAAAATATACCTTTATCTATTTTGGTGTTCTAGAAAAGTACGGATAGTTGGCGAACTGTGGATGTAAAATCAACCAAAGAGCGGGAAAGCGAAGAAAGCAAGCAGAAGTCAGCATGTTTGCCTCTCGTCAACGGAAACTGGTATAATTACTTCAAAATATTAACTTAAAGTTGTTCTTGTTGCTCTAAATTAAAACTTTGGTTTGTAAAGTGGAGCTCATTATTGTCGGGCATCAAATCGTGTCAGAACAAGAATATATAGTAAGTGAAAAAGATTTGACGATAATTTGATCCAATTTTTTTTTTTTTTTTTTTCAATAGGGCAGGTAGAGTTCGTTTCAGAAGTGTAGGCGCACCGAAACCATAATCTTTGGCGCTTTTTCAACTTTTATTCCTTCAAATCAATACCGAATTTGCCCCTGACTTTATTCTTTTGTGTTTAAAGTGTTCCTCATTGAAAAGTGAACAGTGAACACTCAATTTAATTTTCATTCATTTTCATCGAGTAATATCAGAAATTAATGTTGACGAATTCCAAAGATTATCGGTCTAGGTGCGCCTACACTTCTGAAACTACCTCTAGACGCCTATGGTCACTTTCATAATTTGC